>DF366343.1:2348-22987 GCA_000787875.1 Solanum virginianum
ACCCCCTAAGTTCATTCTTGATCGCAAATTCGATCTCATATTTTCTATCAGAATTTGAGAAGATGCATTATGCGCATGATTTCACTCTAGGGGTATTTCAGTAATTTCATGGAGTGTTATATTTTTAGACAGATTTCGAGGTCACTAGATCGATTCTACTGGCCTGTAGAAGTTTTTATGACTCATTTTTGGGTCCGTAAGTTCTTCAGACTCAAAAATTGAACTGCAGAAGTTTTTCTATGAGCTGATAGTATGGGTCGTATTTCAATTTATGACCCGTAAGTTAGGTCATAGAAACAACTCTCTACTGTAGTTAGTCTATAGTTAAATTGTCATAACTTTTGAATCCGAACTCCAAATGATGTGAAATCAGTTGCGTTAGAAAGCTAATTAAAAGGGATTTCATTTGGTAGGTCATATCCCACCTAATTCTTTGTGTGATAAGCGTTATGGTCATTTAAAATTGACCCTAGCATAATCCAAAGTGAAAAAAGTTAATCGGTAAGGAGGTTTTGAACTCAACTAAGACTAGGCGTGTCTCATGGCCCAATTTCACTTCGAACAAACTTCCCACTTATATTAATGATCCCTAAAATGTAAGTACAAGTAAGGCATTACCAGATTTAATCTTTTGTATTTGCGAGGATGAATTTTTAAATCTTAAGAGTAGAATTGTGAGGTGTTACAATATCTCCCCTTTGGGATCATTTTTCCTCGAATGAAGGTGAAACTATGGAATATTAGCATGTTTGCTACTCATGAACTAGTTTATCAACAAGAAACTCTCTAGATATCTCATTACTCATATTTATAGATGTATCTCAACTCAATGATTGGAATAAGGAACATTACCTTCATGCTCGTCATTAGAAAGGCACGAATAGGTGAGGATATCTAGCTTTCTGTCATGCCCCAGGATGGTACCCTAGGCGCAACTGGCATTTGGGGACTATTGCTAGCCCCTAAGCATGTTTGTTGGGGGGTTGTACCGCAGCATGCCCCAGGATGGTACCCTAGGCGCAACTGGCATTTGGGGACTATTGCTAGCCCCTAAGCAAACCACCTAGTCCCATCACACTAGTTCAGTCAATAATTTAGCAGAAGATAATCAAGAGAAATCAACCTATCGGTGACCTACAAGACTATCACCTTCACTATCAAATATAAGATAAGAACAACGAAACCAATCTAAATATAAAGAAAGAAATGGGGGAAAAGAGCCCCAACATCAGCCATCATCAATCTATGTCTATGAAGTCTCTATAACTACTATCTAAGAAGGTACCATGATAGGCCATTGCTACCACAGTCCAATAAAAGAACTCAAAGAAAATAAAAGCAAGTAAAGATGTCCTCCCGAAGGCAGAGGAAGACTCACCAAATTCGGATCAAAGAGCTCTGAACCTTAATGATTCGCCTACTTAAGTCCTTTGTCTACTAAATTTGCATCATAAAACAATGCAGCGCCAAAAGGGCATTAGTACGTGGAATGTACTATACGTAAAATGGGCTAAAGTAAATAATATGAGCCCTACAATGTATGATGACATCGGCTTAACAATCACTCGGTCTAATCTCAAAGTAAGGAACATGACTCTATCTCATCACTATCCATCAAGACATCTTACTATCACATCACCCTTAGAGTACTATCAACATGAAACCCATCTGGGAGTTTCTATAATCGACAACCACAACCTATGAGCCGGTGATGATACAATGAAGAGATATTGTTGCCACATCCGTCCAGTACCTTGCCGGGGTAAGGGACAAGTCTATCAGGGATCCCAAAAGAAGTCTATTAAGTCCTCTGCGAGATAAAGAAAGCATCCGCTTTCACGGTCCAATCCTCTCCTACGCTGACCACATAGTTAATGAGTATGAGTGGGACTCACTCTTACCTATTTCAGTGCTAATACTCTTCCCATGACTGGACGTGCTCATAAAACTATCAATCAATCCAGAACTTCTATCACCTAGCCTTTACGGGCACAAACTCTCACCTCATCTCGTTATCTATCAACTCAAAGAGTAGGATTGTCCTTTCAAAGCTAAGTTCAACCTCGTTTAAACTCTAAAGAAACTAATACCATCAACTTCAGCCATCAACATACCTATCTCAAGACTCAGAACACAGCAATCAGTACAGTTAGACAGTCAAGGCTCTAGACATTACCCCCTAAGTTCATTCTTGAAGTCTTTAACAAAGAATTCATGTATGGTAAATACATAATCACATAATAATACATGTAATCAGTTAATTTAAACTAGGATGATCATTAATTTAAGATATTATATAGAAATTAGAGATAAATTTCAATAAAATCTTCAAGAACTGTAACTCGAGACCTATCAATCATCAACTGTCAACTTACTACATTTATTGGGGCACATGGGAGAATAATCACATGTTTTGGTTAGGCTTTACATACCTGAGATGAAGATTGTATAAATACTCAAGGAAATATTGACTTGAACCTTGAAACCCTCAAGCTATCTCTTCTTCTCCTCTCAGAATCTACACTTAGACTTAGAAGAATGTGGGTTTTTAAAATAATTTCGTACAAATTTAGGCATAAAAACACATTTTGGGACTTAAAAATGGGTTGTAAATGACCAAAATATCCTTTTCAAAATTAAAAGAAAATTTTTAAAAATTCGCACACTAGTCCGCGACGTGCCAAGCGAACGGACCAGTATAATTTCGCAAAATTTTGAAATTTCAAATTACCATCAAAAAATTAAAAGAAATGCAAAGTGTTAGTCTATGCCCCCCCTCCCCTCCCCCCTCGCATCGCGTTAGGGGTACGGATCGACACTATTTTTTGTTAATTAGCCAACACTATTTTGCGATGCAGTTGCTCTTAAATCAGGTCGAGACCATTTTCGTACTCAATTTTTTACGCTGATCAAAAATCTGATCTCAAATTTCCCGTTGGAGCTTTGGAAGATGCATTGTGCGCACAATACATTTTAGAGGCATTTTTGAAATTTTATGAGGTGTTACATCATCTCCCCCTTGGGATCATTCGTCCTCGAATGATGAGTAAAGGTCGAATGGAAGCATGAGTAACCTCAAAACTCATCTCATTCCTCACTCGGGAACTCTCAAACTCTTAACTATCTATCACCTATCTATCTTTGTCTTAGACGCGAAAATTAGAATCAATACATCAAATTCAAGAATGGAACTTTAATAGCATTAAGGATAGGGACATTACCTTCAACATCATAATCATTTGGTATGAATAGGTGCAGATATTTTAGTTTTATCGCTTCCTCAACTTCCCACATAATTTCCTCAACGAATTGGTTTCTCCATAAAACTTTGACGGAGGCTATCTCTTTGTTCCTTAGCTTACAAACTTGTCAATCAAGGATTTGGACTAGATTTCTTCATAGGATAGGCTATCCTTCACTCCCACACTCTCAATAGGAATTGCTAAGGCAGGATCTCCCAAACACTTATTCAGCATCAACACATGAAACACTGGGTGAACTCCGTCTAATTTGGAAGGCAAGCCTGACTCATAAGCAACCTTCCCAATCCTCCTAACTATCTGATATGGTCTGATATAGCATCGACTCAACTTCCCTTTCTTAACAAACCTCATGCCACCCTTCATGGGTGACACTTTCAAGTACACCCAATCATCCACCTCAAACTCCAAGTCTCTTCTCCTCACATTCATATAGGACTTTTGATGACTCTGTGATGTCTTCAACCTTTCTATGATGACTTTCACCTTCTCCATAGATTGGTGGACAAGATCAAGTCCGATCAATTTAGCTTCACCAACCTCAAACCAGCAAATTGGTGATCTATATCTCCTCCAGTATAGTGCCTCATAATGGGCCATCTGAATGCTAGCATGGTAGCTGTTATTGTACGAAAACTCAATCAATAGTAGGTGGTCATCCCAATTACCCTTAAAATTGATGACGCAAGCTCTCAGCATATCCTCCAAGGTCTGAATAGTGCGCTCTGCCTTTCATGCCAAATACATTTCGGAAAGATCTCCAAAATTGAGAGGTAAATTGGGCTACTCAGTTAGAGATGTTAGACCAGGGAACTTCATGCAACCTTACAATCTCACAAATGTATAGTTGAGCATACTCTTCAGCCATATTAGTTGTCTTGACTGCCAAGAAGTTGGCTGATTTAGTTATCCTATCCATAATCACCTATATCAAATCATGCTGCTTTCGGGATCTTGGTAAATTGGTAATGAAATCCATGTTGATCATCTCTCACTTCCACTCAGGAATTTCAAAGTTCTGGGCTAGGCCGCACGATCTCTGATGTTCAACCTTGACCTATTGACAATTGGGACACTTAGAGACAAATTCAACAATGTCTCTCTTCATTACATTCCTCTAGTAGACTTCCCTCAAGTCGTGGTACATCTTGGTAGAATCGGGGTGAATAGAATATCTGGAGCTATGAGCTTTGGCCATAATCCTCTCTTGAATACCATCAACATCGAACACACACAACCTATCTTGATATCTCAACACCCATCTCCCCATTTAGAGAAAACCATCACCTTCTGCTTGTGAACCACTTCTTTCAATTGGAACAAGATAGGATCTTGGTCTTGCTTTTCCTTCACTTCTGACACTAAGGATGAAGCAGACCCATTCTGAACATTGACCCTGCCTTCATTGTTCTCCTCAAGTTGGACTCCTAGTCGAGCCAATCTATGATCTTCCTTAGCCAATTCTCTATTCCCTTCCTCTATATGGGCCATACTACCCATAGATAACCTGCTAAAAGCATCAACAACAATGTTAGCCTTACCTGGGTGGTAGAAGATGCTCATATCATAATCCTTGAGTAACTCCAACCATCTTCTCTGCCGTAGGTTGAGCTCCTTCTGACTAAACATGCAATGCAAACTCTTTTGGTTAGTGAACACGTCCATATGCACTCTATACAGTAGTGATGCCAGATCTTAAGTGCAAATACCACACTTCCAACTCGAGATCATGAGTCGGAAGTTCTTCTCATGGATCGTAAGTTATCTGGAAGCATAAGCTATCACCTAGCCTCTCTGCATAAGCACACAACCCAATCCAACTCTTGATGCATCGCAGTATATCATGAAGTCTCCCGTCCCGTCGGGCAAAGTCAAAACTGGTGTTATAGTCAATCTAGTCTTCAGATCTTGGAAACCTTTCACATTCTTCAGACTACTGAAATTTGGCTTTCTTCTGAGTTAGCTTTGTTAATAGTGCTGACAAAAAAGAGAAACCCTCAACAAATCTACAATAATAGCCTGCCAAACCCAAGAAACTTCTTATTTTCGTCGGAAAGGTAGGTCTGGGCCAGTTATTAACCGCTTCAATCTTTTGGGTATCCACCTGAATACCATCTCCCGAAACAACATGGCCTAAGAAAGCCACAAACTTGAGCCAAAACTCATACTTGGAGAATTCACATACAACTCATGGTGTTTGAGCATTTTCAAAATCACTCTAAGGTGATTAGCATGCTCCTCTATATCCTTTGAATAACCAGAATATCATCAATAAACACGATCATGAACATATTAAGATAAGTGTTTGCAAAACCACTCTAAGTTGATTTGCATGCTCCTATTCATCCTTCAAATATACCAGAATGTCATCAATAAACACAATCATGAACATATCAAGATACAACCTGAATACCCTGTTCATCAAATCCATAAAAGCTGCAGGTGCATTTGTCAACTCGAAGGACATGACCAAGAACTCAAAATGGTCCTACCATGTCCTAAAGGCTATCTTTGGAATATCATCTTCCCTCACCTTCAACTAATGGTAACCCGATCTGAGGTCTATCTTGGAGAAAGTGGCACCCTGAAGTTGGTCAAAGAGATCATCTATCCTGGGGAAAGGATACTTATTATTTATTGTGACCTTGTTTAGTTATCGGTAGGCTATACACATTCTGAGAGGCCCATCTTTCTTACGCATGAATAGGATAGGAGCACCCCATGGTAAGAAACTAGGCCTTATGAAACCTTTTTATAACAAGTCTTTCAATTGTTCTTTCAATTCTTTCAACTCTGCGGGGGCCATTTTATAAGGTGGAATTGAAATGGATTGGGTCTCGGGAAAAATGTCAATCCCAAAGTCAATCTCCCTGTCAGGAGGAACTCCGAGCAGATCATCAGGAAACACCTCAGGAAACTCATTCACAATCGAGACTGACTTAAGAGTAAGAGATTCAACATCATCTGACTTGACTCGCACAAGGTGGTAAATACAACCCTTAGAAATTAACTTTCTGGCTCTAAGATAAGAGATAAATTTACCTTTAGGTGCAACGGAACTCCCTTTCCACTCTAGAAGAGACTCATTAGGAAATTAGAACCTAACAACTGGGGTTCTATAATCAAAAGAAGCATAACAGGTGTGAAGCCAATCCATGCCAAGTATCACATCAAAGTCAACCATCTCCAATTCTACCAAGTTAGCTAAGGTGCCTCTATGATAAATAGATACTACACAATCCCTGTAAACTCTTTCATCTAAGATAGACTCACTAGTTGGAGTGGAAACAATAAAAGATTCAAGCAAACACTCTGGAAGAATCCCAAACTTACTAGCCACATACGGAGTCACAAAAGACAAAGTGGCACCCAGATCAACCAATGTATAACAATCAAAGGTAAAGATTTGAAGTATACCCATAACAACATCTAGTGCAGCCTCCTGATCTTGACGATTACCCATAGGATAAAGGTGGTTCATCTCGCCTCCTATACCTGTAGTAGTACCCTTTGTTAGTTGCTAGCTGGGGGTGCTGCGGGGGATTGTGGTCTGCTGCTCCCCTCACCCCGTCTCCTCTTCAGACACTGAAACTGGAAGTGACCAACTTGTCCACATGAATAGCAAATAACTTTACCCATATGACACTCACCCAGATAAAGCTTATCATACTTGTCATAAGGTAGCTTTCCCTTCGCACCTTGGGTCACACTAGCTTGAGATTGTGTACCATGAGCCTTATAGTTCTGGTAACCATGACATTTCTAATCATACTTATTTGGGTGAACAGGTGCACTCGCTACAGAAGGTGCATAATGAGATGATCTATTCTGAAAGTATGATTTGTCACCCTTATTCTGCCTCTACTGGCTTGGCTCTTGTCCTGCTGATTTCGGCTTTCTATTCATCTTCTCCTCTCTATCTCTTTTCTTATCCTCCTCTGTCTGCTAGGCATGCACCATAATTCTGGAGATGTCCATGCCGGGAATCAGCAAAGCTGCCTTACATTCTTTCTGCATATGTCTGCCAGATCGGACACAATCTTCCTTATCCTTGCCCTCATGTCTTGCATCATCTTCGGAGCATACTTGGACAGCTTAATAAACTTAAGGATGTACTCCTTAATCATCATTTCTTCTTGCTTCAAGTTCACAAACTTATCAACCTTTGCCTCCCTCAACTCTTGAGAAAGAAGTGGTCAAAGAAGGCAGTCTCAATCTCCTTCCATGTTGCAGGCTCTGCATTCTCACCCCTACTCTCCTCCCACTGGTTGTACCAAACATTAGAAATGTCCCTCAATTGGTAGGAAGCAAGATCCACTGCCTCAATCTCATCAACATGCATCACTTTTAGGATATTGTACATTTCATTAATGAAGTTCTGCAAGTCCTCCTCAACCTTAGACCCCGTATACATTGGCGGGTTCATCCTCAAGAAGTCTCTGAGTCAGGCTACAGCTGAGGGCTCCTATGAGCTAGAACTAGGAGCTTGAGGACCTCGATTCTTACCCTGGGAGGCCACCAACTAAGTCAACATGGTGATAGCTCCCTTAAACTCTATCTCGATGCTAGGAGCTGGCTGGGGTTGTGCAAGGGGCGCCTATGGGACCTCGGCAGTCCTAGCGGGGCGTCCCCATCTCCTTGCCTCTGTCTGAACTAGGGCCTCAGGTTGGGTGTTCTCAACAACTGGGGTTGGGGCATTATTCTGAGCCATTGTTCTCTTTGGCGGTATTTTCTATAAACATATAACATATGAGTTAAAATAACATTTTTATAAAGTTAAACTCTATCGCACGAATCCAGATAACAAAAGAAGGTTAACACTTCCTAATGTCCTATAGTCTCCTGCTTATGAAGTGTGGTGTACAACACACCCATAAACAAGACTCTACTAGATATGGCTTTATAGACTCCCTAGGACACTCGAACTATGGCTCTAATACCAAGTTTGTTCGCCTCAAGAGGGTACCCTAGGCGCAACTGGCATTCGGAGACTATTGCTAGCCCCAAGAGAACCACCTAGTCCCATCACACTAATTCAGTCAATAATTTAGTAAACGATAATCAAGAGAAATCTAACTATAATGAGCTACAAGACTATTACCATCACTATCAAATATAAGCTAAGAACAATGGAAATAATCTCAATATAAAGAAAGAAAAAGGGGAAAAGAACCCCAACATTAGCCATCATCAATCTATGTCAATGAAGCCACTATAGCTACTATCTAAGAAGGTATCATGACAGGCCTTGGCTACCACAGTCGAATAAAATAACTCAGAGAAAATGAAAGCAAGTAAAGATGTCCTCTTAAAGGTAGGGGAAGACTCACCAAATCCAGATCAATGAGCTTTGAACCTCAATGATTTGCCTACTGAAGTCCTCCGTCTACAGAATCTGCATCTTAAAATAATGCAGCGCCAAAGAGGCATTAGTACGTAGAATAAACTATATGTAAAATGAGCTAAAGTAAACAATATGAGCTATACAGTGTATGATGACATCGGCTTAACAATCACTCAACCTTATCTCAAAGTAAGGAACATGACTCTATCACATCACTATCCATTAAGACATCACACTATCACATCACCCTCAGAGTACTATCAACAAGAAACTTATCTAGGAGTTTCTATAATCGATAACCACTATCTATGAGTCGGTGATAATACAACAAAGAGATGTCATTGCCATATCCGTCTAACACCTTGCTGGGGTAAGGGACGAGTCTATCGAGGATCCCAAAAGAAGTCTATCAAGTCCTCTGCAGGATAAAGAAAACATCTGCTTTCACGGTGCAATCCTCTCCTACGCTGGCCACGTAGTTAATGAGTGCGAGTGAGACTCACTCTTACCCATTTTGGTGCTAATACTCCTCCTATGACTCGACATGCTCATAAAACTATCAGTCAATCTAGAACTTCTATCACCTAGCCTCTGCGGCAGGAACTCTCACCTCTATAAACTCAAAGAGTAGGATTGTCCTTTCAAAGGTAATTTCAACCTCATTTAAACTCTAAAGACACTAATCCTATCAACATACTTATCTCAAGACTCATAACACATCAATCAGTATAGTTAGACAGTCAAGGCTCTAGACATTACCCCTAAGTTCATTCTTGAAGTCTTTAACAGAGAATTCATGTAGTGTAAATACATAATCACACAATATTACATGTAAACAGTTAATTCAAAATAGGATGATCATCAATTCAAGATATTATATAGAGGGTAAAGATAAAGTTCAAGAAAATCTTCAAAATTATAATTCAAGACCTATCAATCATCAACAGTCAACTTACTATAATCATTGGGGCATATGGGAGAACAATCACAAGTTCTGGGTAGCCTTTATATACCTGGGATAAAGATTGTATGAATCTTCAAGGAAATCTTAACCTGTACCTGGAAACCCTCAAGTTGTCTCTTCTTGTCCTCTCAGAATCTACACTTAGACTTAGAAGAATGTGGGTTTTCAAAACCCTTTCGTACGAATTTAGGCTTAAAAATATGTTTGGGACTTAAAAATGGGTTGGAAATGACCAAAGCACCCTTTTCAAAATTAAAAGAAAAAGTTTTAAAATTCCCACACTGTTCTGCGATGCGCCAAGGGCGCGGACCAGTATAATTTCACAAAATTTTAGAATTTTGAATACCTATCAAAAAAATTTTAAAAAATGCAAAGTGTTAGTCCGCACCCCCTTCATGTCGCGCCAGGGGCGCAGATCGACACTATTTTTTGTTAATTAGCCAAAATTATTTTTTGACCCGGTTGCTCTTAAATCTGGTCAAGACTATTTTCCCACTCAATTTTTCACGTCGATCGCGAATCTAGTCTTGAATTTCCCATCAGAGCTCTAGAAGACATGTTGTGCGCACAATACATTTTAGGGGCATTTCGGAAATTTTACGGCATGTTACACTTTCATATTTGCCTCAACTTCCTAAGTGGCTTCCCCGACAAATTGGTTCCTCCACAATACTTTAACAGAAGCAATTTCCTTGGTCCTCAATTTGCGAACTTGACGATCTATTATCTGAACTAGGATCTCTTCATATGACAAACTGTCTTTGACTCTAATACTCTCTATAGGCACAACCAGTGCGAGGTCTCCCAAATACTTCTTGAGCATAGAAATATGGAATACTAGATGAATAACAGCTAATTCTAGTGGCAATTCCATTTCGTATGCCACATTACCAACCCTCCTAATAATCTAGTACGAGCTGATATTTCGAATACTGAGCTTCTCCTTTTTCCGAAATCTCATAACTCTCTTCATCAGTGAAACCTTTAGGTATACCTAATCACCTACCTCAAATTCTAACATCGCTATAAGACTTCTGTTGGCTTTGGGCTGTCTTTAGTCTCTCTTAAATAATTTTCACCTTCTCCATAGCCTGATGTACTAAATTAGGTCCTATAAATCTTGCCTCACCAATTTCAAACCACCTAATAGGTAACCTACACCTCCTCCCATAAAAGGCCTCATATGGTGCCATTTGTATGCTAGCTTGGAAACTGTTGTTATAGGAAAATTCAATTAAGGGTAAGTGATCATCTCAGTTACCTTTAAAGTCTATAACACATGCCCTCAACATATACTCAAGGGTCTGTAAGGTCTGCTTCGCTTGCCCATCTCTCTGGGGATGAAAAGTTGTAGTAAGATTCACCTTCGAACCCAACCCTTTCTGAAAAAACTTCCAAAATTGTGCTGTGAACTAGGTTCCTCTATTTGAAATTATAGATATAGGAACCCCATGCAATGAGCTATACAGTGTATGATGACATCGGCTTAACAATCACTCAACCTTATCTCAAAGTAAGGAACATGACTCTATACGATCTCCTTAATGTAAAGTCTGACATAGTGCTCAGTTGTATCAGTCATCTTAATAGGTAGAAACTGAGCTGACTTGGTCATTCTGTTTATTATTACTCGTATCGAATCATGCTGCCCACGAGATCGGGATAAGCCTATTATGAAATCCATGTTAATCCTCTCCTACTTCTATTTTGGAATGTCAACATTTTGGGCCATACCACAAGGCTTTTGGTGCTCTACTTTAACTTGCTGGTGATTTGGGCACCTGGATACGAACTCTGCAATGTCCTTCTTCATGCCATCCCACCAATAAACCTCTCGTAAAGCTCTATACATTTTTGTTGCTCCTAGGTTAATAGAGTATCAAACGTTATAAGCCTTAGCTAGAATCATGTCTCTAAGACCATCAACACTTGGTACACATAGTCTGCCTAGGCATCTCAGGACTCTATCTTCCCTTTTTGTAAACACTAATACCTTCTATTTCTGAACATTTTCTTTCAACTGAAGGAGGATAGGATCTTGGTCTTGTTTTTCTTTCAACTCCACCACTAAGGATAACTTAGCCCCATTTTTTATGACTTCACCATCATCGTCAGAATCTTTAATCTGTACTCCCAAGTGTGCCAGTCTGTGCACCTTCTTAGCTAGTTCTTTCTTTCCATCATCAATGTATGCAGTGCTCTCTATGGTCAACCTGCTAAGAGTATCAACGATTATATTAGTTTTACCTGGGTGATAGATGATGCTTATGTCATAGTCCTTCAATAGCTCCAACCATATCCTTTGCCTCAAGTACAACTCCTTTTGACTAAATACATACTGCAAGCTCTTGTGGTCAGTAAATACATTCACATGCCCACTGTAAAGATAGTGTCTCCAGATTTTGAGAGCAAATACTACAACAATGAGATCAAGATCATGAGTTGGCTAGTTCTTCTCATGAATCTTAAGTTGTCTAGAGGCATATGCTATCACTTTGACTATTTGCATCAATACGCATCCTAACCCAACTCTGGAAGCATCACAGTATACAACAAAGCTATCAGCTCCCTCGGGTAGGGATAAGACCAGAGCTGTAGTCAGCCTAGTTTTCAACTCTTGGAAACTCTTCTCACAAGCTTCAAACCATATAAACTCAATCTTCTTCTTAGTTAGCTTAGTCAAGAGAGCTGAAATAGAAGAAAACCCCTCCGCAAAACGCTTTTAGTAACCTGCCAAACCCAAGAAAGTCCTTATCTCTGTTGGAGTTGTGGGCCTTGGCCAATTATTTACCATCTCAATCTTTTGAGATTAACTTGAATGCCCTCGCCAAAAACAATATGACCCAAAAATGCCACAGATGCTAACCAAAATCCACATTTGGAAAATTTTTCATGTAACTATTGGCCCTTAAGAGTCTGAAGGATAATTCTAAGATGGTTGGCATGCTTTTCCTTATTAAGAGAGTAGATCAGGCTGCCATCTATGAACACAATGACGAACATTTCTAGGTATGGCCTTAATACCCTATTCATAAGATCCATGAAAGTCGCTGGTGCAACTATCAGTCCTGACCAAAAAGTCATAATGACTATAGCGGGTTTTGAAAGGTGTCTTAGAGATGTCACTTTCTCTAACTTTGAGCTGATGGTACCCAGATCTGAGGTCTATTTTGGAGAAACAAGTAGCACTCTGGAGTTGGTCAAACAGGTCATCAATTCTGGGAAGAGGATACTTATTCTTTATAATGACCTCATTTAACTGATGGTAATCTATATACATTCTAAGAGAACCATCTTTCTTATACATGAAGAGAACTAAAGCACCCCAAGGTGAGACGCTTGGTCTAATGAAACCCTCATTGAGGTCTTTCAACTGCATTTTCAACTCTTTTAACTCTGATAGAGCCATATGATACAGAGGAATAGATGTAGGCTAAGTATCTATGAGGGTACTATCCCAATGTTTATCTCCCTATTAGGAGGAACTCTAGGCAAATCATCAGAAAAGACTTCTGGGAACTTATTCATGACTGGAACAAATTGGAGAAGGTGTCTCAACACTAGAATCTTTGACTCTAACTAGATGGTATATACTCCCTTTGGAAATTAACTTTTTGGATTTGAGATATGAGACAAATTGACCTTTAGGATATACTGGCTTACCCTTCCACTCTAAGACTGGCTCATTAGAAAATTAAAACTTGACCACCCTGGTTCTACAGTCTATGGAGGCATAACAAGCTTGAAGTCAGTTCATGCCTACAATGACATCAAAATCTACCATGTCTAACTCAACTAGATCAACTAAGGTATCTTTATGGTAAACTGACACTAGAAACTCCCATAGACTCTTTGGACTAGAATAGATTCCCCAATAGGAGTGGAAACACTAAAAGGTTCAAGAAGACATTCTGGACTGATCCCAAACTTCGTGGCTACATAATGGGGTCACAAATGATAATGTGGCACTTGGGTCTAACAATGCATAGACACCATAAGTAAATACTTTGAGCATACCGATAACCACATCTGGTGAGTTCTCCTACTCCTGTCTGGTGGCCATGGCATATAGACAGTTTGTGCCCTGCCTATCCCTGATGTAGCACCCCTATGAACTGTCTTACCTTGTGGTGCTGAAGAAACTGACTAAGATTTGCTATCCCTAATGTTTTGCCTCCCCATAGGACAATCCTTCAAAAAGTATCCCACCTGGCCATATCTAAAACAACCACCTGTGCCTACAAGGCACTCTCTTGGATGAGACCTGCCACACTTACAACAAACTGAATAACGAGTCAATCCTTAAGCTACACTCCCTTGTGACTGGCTGCCCTGAACTCTACGGCTCTGTGATGCCTACTCATTCCTAACACTCAGAGTAGGTGCACTAACAGACGAAGGTGCTAGTCTAGATGTCCTAGGCTGTATTTTCTCTTGGCTTGATGTTCCGGCCCCCTTCTTACCTATCTCTTGGCTTGATGCCTTTGGACCTTTTGTTTTTGAAATCCTCTCTATCCTGCATTTTCTCCTCCTCCATTTGCTGCACATAAGTCATTAAGCAAGCTATGTCCATATCCCTAATTAGCATAGCATTTCTGTCCTCTCTCTTAGTCATCCGAGAGTGCCCTGATACAAATAGATCCATCCTAGTATATATCTTCGCCACCATAGTCGGAGCATAATGGGATAACTGAGTGAATTTGAGGCTGTACTCCCATACACTCATAGCTTCCTACTTCAAATTCAGAAACTCCCTCACCTTAGCTTACCTCAACTTTCTAGGAAAGTATTATCCCAAAAAGCCCTCTTTAAACACTACCTAGCTCAAAGTTGGCACCCTTTCTACTTTACCTCCCTTTCGGTGATCAAACCAGATTCTAACCACTCCCTTAAGCTGGTAGGCAGCCAACACAACCTGCTCTGCATCACCTGTGTGCATAATTTAAAATACTTTCTGTTGCTCCTCAATGAAGTTATCAGGATCCTCCTTCACATTAGACCCAGTGAACTTAGGTGGAATCATCCTAAAAAATTCACGAACCCTAATGGTATCTGAACCATCATGTCTGCAATCTCCCTATTGGCCTCCCTGTGTAGTGACTGCTTATGCCAAAGTTTAGAGATATCTGCTTGCAGTGGCTGCTCAATAGGCATAGATGGACCACTAGGTCCCTCAGGAATTGGTAGATTAGACCGGTTTGCATTCTGCCTGGCTGGGCGTCCTCTACCCCTAGCGAGTCTGGCGACTCTATATGGCAGCATGATCTGAAAAACAAGGGGTGAGCACATGAATTATAATGGACTAAAGAAAGGAAAACTCTGAAGCACGAAAAGGAATAACAATTAATAATGACACTTTCTAATGCCCTGTAGCCTCCCTATTATGGATGTGGTGTACTCATACCAATAATATGGACTCTCTAGACATGGTTCCATTGACACCCTAGGACACTTAAATTCTGTTCTCTGATACTAAGTATGTCACGTCCCGAGTCTATACCATAGACGTGGCCGGCACCTATAAACATTTTTGGTCCAAAGCGAACCACTTGGACTGGCTACTTTACTTAGAGAAAGACTTAAATAATAAATGATAGGCTTAGATATGATGTGCTAAAGAGAAAACAATAGTCTGAACAACTAAACAAAGGAAGCATCCCAACTATAACTGAAAGTACGAACTAAAACTCCTGTCATATAGTCTATGAAACCTCTATTAGAATAATCTGAACAACTACCCTGATAGGCCCACGGTAACCACAACTGAAAAAATGCTAAAACATGAATAAATACTCTAAAGCCTCTAACAGCTAAGAGGCCTCACCAATGGCTGAATAAATAGTTAGTCCTCAACAAAACATCTATTGAGGAACTCTATCACCTGCTTCTACATCATAAAACAATACATGTCTAAAGTACGTTAGTACGTGAAATGTACAACATGTAAAATAGCCAAAACTAGGAACTTAGGATAGGGTACTATTCTTAAAAGTAGCTAACACATGTCTCAAAATAGGATAGCATAAGTAATAAATAAAGTGCATGTTGAAGGTAAAAACATATACTGAAACTCTGTATGCAACAATTAGTTTATTTTAGCATGGGGAATATTTTTAATCGACAACCATCACTATGAGTTTCGTGATGATACAACGTCTTGTCCATGCTGCTGAGCCATCCCATACTTTGCTAGGGTATGAGATGAAAACCAGAGGAGTGGATCCATCCCAAAACTGGGCCATTTTAGTGGCAATTAGGAGCTGTACTTTTGGTACAATCCTATCCTATGCTGACTTATGAGTTTAAGTTATTATTACTCTCACTCATATCGGTGCTTAATACTACTCCCAAAATAACTTTTATAATGCTCATACTTAAAAGAATATAATCCTCTCTAGGTATTACTTTCTTCTCTTTGGGATTTAGCCCAACTTAACATTCTCTTAACTTATCTCAAAACTGTCCAATATCATAAGTTTCATGCTTCACTGCTCATAAAATACTTATACTAATGGTTTTCTTATGTTTGAAGCAAGAATTGAAAATTCATAGATTTTCGTAGTAAATTTAGGGTTTAATTAGTTTATCAATAAAAATTAGTATCTCAACCTAAGACCTCAATATAGTAGAAAAATTCAATAAATTTCATGCTTTTCTTAAAAATAGCATAAACAAGAACAATTTCTCAAACTAAAGAAATCTTGTTTCCAACTAATAACTTCATACTTGGAGGAAGCTGGTAGTACATGATGGTGAAATAGTGAAAAAGATTTTTGTTGGCCTTACATACTTGTCGGACTTAGGTTCTTGAAGAAATTTGAAGAAAGTGGTTGAAAGCCCTAGCTTTTGCCCTTCTGAAACTATGTTTTGAGTTTGGAGAGTGTTTGAACGCTAATGATATGAAGAATCACATTTTAGGGGTTTAATTAGTGAAAATTCACAAGTTTAGGCTTAAAGGGTGATAAAAGACAAAAATAAACCTCTTTAAAATCATTGATTGGGTCGTCCACGAGTCCATCTACGACCTATAGAAGTTTCTACAGCCCGTAGGAAACCATCCATAAATTTTTTGACAGATTTTGAGGTCACTAGATTGATTCTACAGGCCCAATCTACGACCCATAGAAGTTTTTACGACCGGTATTTGGGTTCGTAAGTTATGGGACTCAAAAATTGACCTGAAGAAGTTTTTATACAAGTTGACAGTACATGTCGTACTTCAATTTATGACCCATAAGTCAGGATCATAAAAACAACTCTACATTGACAGTCTGTAGTAAAATAGTCATAACTTTTGGCTCTGAACTCCTAATGAGGTGAAATCAGTTGTGTTGGAAACCTAATTCAAAGAGGTTTCCTAGAATAGGTCACCTAATTATTTTTTTTCTACAAGTTATGGTCATTTAAAGTTGACCCTTGCATAATCCAAAGTGAAAAACTTAATCGGTAGGAAGGTTTTGAACTCAACTAAGCACTAGGGGTGTGTCATGGCCCAAATTCACTTCCAACACACTTCCCGACTATATTAATGATCTCTCAAATGTAAGTACAAGTAAGACATTACCAGATTTAATCGTTTGTATTTGCGACGATGAATTTCCAGATGTTAAGAGCATAATTGTGAGGTATTACATATGATGAATTAATTTAGTGAATTAGTAATTAATTGATTAATTCATGAATTATATATTAATTAAATTAATTTATGAATTATTTATTAATTAAATTAATTCGCAGAACTAGTTTAACCAAAATTTTAAATTTGTGCTAAAATTCCAAACAGACTTCCTCCTTCCCAAAAGAGCTCATGCATGTTCAGAATAGAAGAGACTGTTCTGAACGGGTGAATACACATGCACCCATTACTGGATATAAATAGAGAAGTTTTCTCTCATTTTTCGACATTGATTTTTGTTTTTCTTCTGCATATATTTTTCTACACATAAAATTGAGTATGCATGTGAATTTTTTGCTATTTTTGCATTCGTTGAAGTTACAAAAGTTTGAGGTATCGTTACTTTTGTAATAGTTTATTTATTTTATCCTGGGAGCAAATAATCTACAACCTTGGCTACAGTGAGAGGATTAAATTCCTTAAGGACACATAGTGAATTTTGTAGAATTAGTATTTTTGATTTTATAATTTTTCTGTTTCGGCACTACCATTGAATTATGGGACTAACAAGGAACACGTATGAAAAGAACGAATATTGTGAGATATAAATCTACTAAAATCTACTGCACACTCTTAACTCACCCCTAAGGGTATTTTAATAGTAGAAATTATTTTATCTTGATAATAATTGAATTTTTAATTATCTTTGAGTGTTCGATAAGTAAGAAAAAATATTTTGTTTTAACAATATTATTTGTAATATAAAAAAATATCATGAGGATCGAATGAGGTGGGGCATAGAGCTTCGAGGATGATGGATTGGGATGGTCAAGGAGCCAGAATTTTTTCTAAAATATTTCAAAATTTGAAAAAGTAAATGAATTTTTTTTATTGTACATATATGATATATGAGAAGAAAATAAATGAATCTTATATATATAGTATAATTTTCTTTCAAAAAGTTCAAATAAATCCTTGCACCTACGTGACTTCGTTCCTATAGTTAAGGGTTGGATGAAACATGAACTTGGAGTGTTATTACTGAGGTTTATTTTCTATTCTCTTATTAGAAAAATCTAATATCCACTCCTACTAGAAAAATCAAGTATTTGTTTTTAAAAAATGTTAAGAATATCATAAAATATTGGCATAATACATAAATTAGCTCTTTAACTTGGCTTCAAATCACAGATTGGAACTCTAACTTTCAAAATGTACAAGATAGATACTCAAACTAACTCATTCTTAGTCATTTAAACACATCCGTCCAACAGTCAAAATGCATGAATCACACGTTTGAGGACGTGTAATATATGTCCAATCACATGATATCATGTCATTAAAAGTATTTCACATATTTATAATTTTTAAAAAATAAAAAGTAAAAGAAACATTTGTGATTGGCCAAAATAAATTTATTTTACAAAAAATTCAAATTTTATAAAGTTTAGTTTTTTACTCCACCTCAGGCCCTCATATCCCCCACCCCACCCGATACAAAAAAAAATTAAATTTTATTTTTACAAAAAAAAATCAAATTCATACAAAAAAACTTAAAACTTTATTCTATAAAAAATTTAAATTTTGTAAATATTAATTTTTTACTCCACCTCGGGCCCAGCACCCCCACTCCCATACTGGAAAAAATTTAAAAATTATCTTTTACAAAAAATTTAAATTTTGAAAATTTTAATTTTTTTTACTCCACCCCGCCCTCAACCCCCCTCCCTCACCTCCGAAAAAAGAATTTAAATATTTATTTATAAAAAATGTTTCAAATTATGATATATTTTCATATAAAAAATTAGAAAAAAAATTCTTGAAGATTAGTGATAGAAAGAAGAAGGAAAAGAATATTTTCAATGGCATTTTAGTAATTTTAATTTTATTTAAGGGAAAAAATAATAATTGTATAATTATTGGTCAAAATAAAAATCTAGAAGAATCTATACATGTTTTATTTTTGTTATGAGCCCATAAAGATGTTTTTGTAATTGTTTTAAAATGAAGAGTTTCTATTAATTAACTTCTAGCAAGTAATAATAAATATTAAGCTTGTTTGGACATGTTTTTTTTTCTATCATTTAGAAGAGCCATGAGAAGGACGACCAATGGAATTTTAGTAATTTTAACTTTATTTAAGGGAAAAAATATTAATTGTATAATTATTGGTCAAAATAAAAATCTAGAAGAATTTATACATGTCTTACTTTTGTTATGAGCCCATAAAGATATTTTTGTAATTGTTTTAAAATGAAGAGTTTCTATTAATTAAATTCTAGCAAATAATAATAAATGTTAAGCTTGTTTGGACATGTTTTTTTTTTTCTATTTTAACTATATATAAGAGCCAACTTTGGACGACCAAGGGCATAATAGTAATTTCATGCATAAAAAATCTTCTATATTCGTACATACACTGACAATAGAAGAGCCATGAGAAGGATGACCAATGATATTTTAGTGATTTTAACTTTATTTAAGGGCAAAAATAATAATTATATAATTATTGGTCAAAATAAAAATCTAGAAGAATCTATACATGTCTTACTATTGTTATGAGCCCATAAAGATATTTTTGTAATTATTTTAAAATGAAGAGTTTCTATTAATTAAATTCTAGCAAATAATAATAAATATTAAGCTTGTTTAGACATATTTTGTTTCTATTTATTTCTATTATATAGAAAAGTCAATCCATTGACGACCAATGGCATATTTGTGATTATGTTTATAATTCAAGGGCAAATGATTAATAGCAATTTAAAATATCTATTAATTTTCTCACTCCAAAATTCTATTCTAAAAAAAAAACTTACACACAACTTAATTCTAGAAATATCATTACAAATATATAATTATGCTTAGCATACAAGAATAAATAATAAATATTTATATCAAATATCTACTGATTTGCTCAATTCAAATTTCTATTCCAAAAACTTAAAAAAAAAAAAAACTAGACAAATAAATATTCATATCAAATATCTATTGATTTGCTCAATTTAAATTTCTATTCTAAAAAATAAAAAATAAAAAACAGAAACAAAACAAACTAGATACTTACACACTACTCAATTCTAAAAATATCAATTGTACTCTTTTATTATCTATAATTTTATGCTCATCATTTAAGGACAAATGATTAATAGTCATTTAAAATATCTATTGATTTTTTCATTCCAAATTTCTATTCTATTTTTTTAAAGAAAAAACGCTTACACACAACTTCATTTATATTTTTTTAAATCACATAAAAGGCTTAATCTTTATATTTTCTTTTAGATTCCTGGATTGTAGAGAAACTAAAACAATTATAGTGTAAGCTTTGAGCATTTTTTGAGTTTTCAATGGTTGAATATTTTTTTTAAGGTGATAGGCTTTTATAAGTCACTTTCTACAATTGAGTTGTGGTTTTTGATTGGTAATTTGAATAAACATTTGAAATTCTAATTG
>DF366342.1:0-10361 GCA_000787875.1 Solanum virginianum
GCCCCTACATTAATAAGGGATGTATTTTTAGCAGGAATGTCAACAGTTCAATGATAAGAGTGTGAACTCTTTCTTTGACAAATATGTACATAAGAAAACCACCATCTAGTAGTTTGTAAAGCAATATGAATTAATATTACAAGGTAGGTACGAGGAGGAGACAAAGGCAGAATCTGATACATGGAACAAACAACCTACTTTGAGATCCCCATCACCATTTGAGAAGCACTTTTCAGGTCTTTATACACATGCTTTATTTAAGAAATTCCAGGCTGAGGTTTTGGGTGTAGTTATTTGTATTCCTAAAAGAGAGAAGTAAAATGATACAACCTTAACATATAGAGTTGAATATTTTTAAAAGACTCAAGAGTTCATTGTCACATTGGATGAAATAAAGTCAGAAATATCTAGTAAATGTCATTTATTTGAACTTACAGGCTACCTTTATAGACATGCATTGATGGTTCTCCAAATATATGTTGTTTCCTCTATCCCACCATAATATATCTTGAAACGGTAGACAAAAGATGCAAAGAGAAAGTAAATTATGACAGATGGATCCGAAGATGTGCAGTCAAGGTTCCAGAGATATAATAAACTATGCCATCGGGCACCAGTTATAGCCCATGGGTTGGGTCGTGACAGGAAGTGTGTCAGTGGCCTAAGTTTTATAATGCCTTTTGAAGTTGTAGGTGTTGTAGAAGATAACTTGACCTATGAGGAGGTCCCAGTAGAAATATTAGATAGGCAAGTGAAGGGGTTAAGAATCAGTGATGTGCTATTTGTCAAAGTCCTTTGGAGGAATCAACAAGTCAAAAGTTTCACTTGGGAAGCCGAAGCAGACATAAAGAAGCAATATACATGCCTCTTATACTCTATACAAGCCTAAGGTAAGAAATTAAATCTAACCTATGATATCAAGTCTTAAGTTTCAGGCCTAATTTCATTTTTGCATGCATACATGTTCATGGTAACAAGTCTTAGTGATTTTTGATATATATGTTTGAAACTTTTGA
This sequence comes from Solanum virginianum, assembly GCA_000787875.1. Classification (NCBI taxonomy): domain Eukaryota; kingdom Viridiplantae; phylum Streptophyta; class Magnoliopsida; order Solanales; family Solanaceae; genus Solanum; species Solanum virginianum. The sequence continues at coordinate 1,017 of DF366342.1, forward strand.
GAATAATGTTTAAGTGCATGGATTGGATTCATGTTGGGATGAAAGTTTTCAAATCAGTCCTCTTACGTATGTTTCCTTTTACATTTGGGACAAAGGTTACCAAGGGGGAGATAATGCAAGACCTTTCACACACCTCAAAAAAATGCCCTATAGTGTATTTCTTTGATATCTCAAAATTTATGCAAGATTTCACAAATCAGACTTCATATTCATTTACAGGGGGTAAAATTGTATAGGAAAGGGGTGGTCTTTGATTTTTAGATGAGCCTTAGCAAAAAATAATGTTTTGGGTGATTCAGGGCTTAAGCAGAAAAGTATGCAACCTGTCAATGTTGCAGACTTGTCGTCCACTTAGTGCAAAAATGTCCTAAACCCATTACTGGGCCAAAATAGGTGAAAAATTCAACTTTGGAAAAAAATGTACTACTCCGTAAGAAGTCCGCATCGCGGACTTATCACGCACTAGTTCAAAAAGTTCCTTAATTTCCAGTTTTCACTTAAGGGCAATTGGGTAATAATCCAATGCCTATATATATGAAATACCTTACTCTTCGGCCATTTTCAAGCCCTAGAACACTCAAAAACCCACCCAAAAGTGCTCCTAATTCTTCACAATTCAGTCATCTAGATCCAAGATATGTCAAGAACTTGCTTTGGATTTCAAGAACCCAAATAAAGCCTTAAGCCTTCCTTAAGTTTCCTTTCAAGAAAGTTCCAAGTTAAGGTATGTGGGCTTCATTCATCGGGATTATTCCACCCATGAAGCCAATCCTCCTCATTTACCAAATTTTATGATTTTTAAGGTTGAATACTTTATGGGTAAACTTTATTATGCGTTATAAATATGATTTGAGTTTGGATTCTTCAAGTATTCATTGATTAAGCATGAATATATATCGAAGGCTTATTTCATGAGGTGATTTATATATATATTAAAGCTATGCATGATGTGAACTATGAAACATTGTGAACTTTTTAAATGGATTTCATGACACCTAAATTGGGGTTTCTATACAATGTTGGTGAGTTAAATTAAATGATTTCCAAAAGAATTGATTTTACTCTTTTGTCTTAAGCTCTTGAATTGCATGATTTTATGTATATGTACATATACCCACTATGTTTGAATAAATTTACATGACAAAGATTCTTATGTTGATGAAAGATTAATGCATTTTTTGTGAGACAAGTATGATATAATAAATTATGGGCTCCTAAGCATGCATTGAACTCATGAAAAGTTCCAATGATTTGTAAGTAAAATGTTGAGCACTTATACTATATTCTACCCTCTTCTGAGTGAATAATTTCTATATGAAAGGGTCAAGCATATTACAAACTCTACCTTTATGTGTAATGCAATGCCCACTAGAAGGGGTCAAGTTTATGAAATGCTATACCCTCTAGTATAATGTATATGCTCACTTGTAGGGGTCAAGATAATGAATGAGCTACTCCTACCATGTTATCATATTTTTACAAGTCATTCATATTATGAATAATATATGAATTTGTCAAGTATTCTGTGAGACTAGTGGTTCCAACTAGGTCAAGTTAAGGTGAGGGTTCAACCTAAGGGATCCTTATAAAAAGTCTTGATCTATTAATTATGTGCCACTATAGGTTCATACTATTTTCACTAAATGTGCTTTTACTAGCGGTTCCAACTAGGTCAAGTTACCTATTATGTGGGGTCAAGTTTTGTTGACTTTGGCAAGTAGACCACTCCTTTTTTGGTGAGGAGATAAATATTAGGATTCCATGTAGTAGCTTATTTGGTCTTATATGTCGATTAACATCTCCTGCCAAATATGTATGTTATTCAAGTTTGACTATCTACATACATGTTTTAGCTTAAGGATTGATCATACATGTCATATCAATCTTATATCTATTGATTATAACTATGCATCTTGTTTCTTATGGATTATGCCATTATTTCATTTCACCCCTCATACTTAGTATATTCTAAGTACCAACACATACTTTTTTGCCTATGATCTAAGCATCTAGGGATCAGAGCTCCTATTTATCCTCTTCTTCCACGTGGCTAGATGTATCTTTTGAAGACTACTATTAATGAGTTCTCCTCTCCAGGGACATTATCCACTTTACTTTCATTCTTTTATTAAAACAAGTCTATTTTGGATTTTATCTTTTGAGGGTGAGCCCGAGAGATGTCTTGATCCCCATTCCATTGGTACTAGAGGTGTTATTAGATATGGATATTTATGTATTGTGTTTGATTCCTGCAATGTTGATGTAATCTTGAAGGACTTTCGTTAGTCCATTTTTCCCTTCTATGCTTATTGTATGTTGATTGCTGATATGGAAGTCCCAAGTCCCTAAAACACCCCCATAGCATGAGTCATACTTACCTGCCCAAAAGAATTTATATGTTATGTGATTCATGCAAATCTTCTTCCCTATAGCATCCCCATAGCTTGAGTCCAAAGCCCCGTTTCCCTTATAATATATTTTACTTGCTTGTTATTTAATTAGGCGTGTGCAACCAAGGGTGTGCAAATGATATGCTAAGAGGCTGGTTTTGGTTTCCTTTGGATTTCTCATTCGTGTGTCATATCTAGGCCCTAGGCTTGGGTCATGATACTCACCCAGTGGCTAGGAAGAGCCTTCACATGATGATTGAGACTTCAAAGTCAACTTTGCAATCCAAGATCATAAAGTCTGTGGGGAATATAAATTTTCCACTTTGACGAGAAAATCATACAATATCCCCACAAGCTTCTTCACTGTGCTGTCACCTATCAACAACCGCATGTTTGTTTGTGTAAGGGCTTCCAACTATAACTTCTTAAATACTGGAAGAGGAATTAAATTGATGTTGGCGCCTAAATAATATAATGCCTTTGCAAATTTGACATCTCCAATGGTGCAGGGTACGGTGAATGCTTCGAGATCTTCTCTCCTTTACACCAAGGACCTTGTGGCTATTGCATTGCAATGTTGAAGCTCTTTAGAGAGCTCTTGGCTCACACTCCTCTTTTTCGTCACCAGTTCTTTCATAAATTTTACATACCGAGCATCTACTCTAATGCCTCAATTAGAGGGATATTGATAAAACGTTGCTTCAACATGGAGATGAAGGGCTGAAATATACCTTTCTCCACCTTTTATTTTAAGTCTTTAAGTTAAAGAATGGGGATCTCTAGGTATAGGTTTCAACTTTTATGGTGTCACTACTACATCACTCACCCCTATCTTTGGTGTTATCATCTTTGGTCTCTGCATCCTTGTTATCAACCATCTTCTCACAAACCTTATAATCATCAATTAGCATCGATGGGTCAATAGTCTTCCTGGTGCCATGTGTTGTCATTACTATGCACTGCCTCTCATTCTTCAGATTCTGTAATGTATTATTAGGCAATGTACCTTTTTGACACTAGTTCAATGGAGTCAATATCTGACAAAATGGTTTCTCTAGCTGCATGATAGCAGTAGAATGAGACTTGAATTTCTAATTAATGCTGGAGATATTATATTTCATCCCTTTCAGGATCTCATACCGAGGGTCAACCTTCTTCAATAGTTGGTTGAAGATGTCCTCAATTTGTGAGATACCAACACTAGAGTTATGATTATATGGTGGCATATACGAAATATTTCTATAACTATCTCTACGTCCCCAATCAACATCTTTGTCCTAGCCCCTATTCCTGTAATAGTAGCCTCTTTAATTATTGTTTCTAAAATCGCTATATCTATTAAACTTTCGAGTTTGGTTTCCTTGACCATAACACCAATAGTCCTGATTGGATCTTTGGCTGTTGGTCCAAAAACTTCCTATCTGATCAGTGACAAAGCAAGTGTCCACCTCATAGTAGGGCTCCTCATATATTGGTGCTCGTAGAGGCTGATGATTGACTGCATTCATACTCTCTTTACTTTGCTTCATCAACAACCCCACATTAGTACTAAGTCGAGCAAGGTCTTGTATCATATCTTCATTTATTTTAGCCTACTCAAAATTAGTACTAACTGAGAAAGAGCTCTCATAGTTAACTTGTCTCTCATCCCCCATGCACGGTTGATATTAATCACTTTTTCCAACCTCTTAGCTAAAACTGAAAATGGACAATCTAAAATCGAGCCTCCCATGATAATGTCAGCGACAACTTGGCTATTTTCATCTAGGGTTCAATAGGAGATTTGTCCCAAGGCATTATCAATGATCTTGTAATCAAGGACACTCCTCAAGCTCTTTATAAACCTTTCCCACTTAGTACTGATCAAATCACCAAGCAATTTCTCAAAGTTATTGATATGATCCATCAACTTTAGCTTCTTTGACCTAGGCACCTTTCCAAAAAAGCCTTTTGCATTGTCGCCCAGCTGGTGATTGAACTCTGTGAGTGCTCAGAAAACCATAATGTTACTTCACTTGTGAGAGGCAATGGGAAAACCCAAAGCCTAATGGCATGTATAGACAAATTCTAACTCCCCATCATACTCTTGAAGACAAAGACAACATTGTGTGGATCACTATACGGACCCTCTGATGGTAAGCATGCAAAAAACCATCTATTCTTCTGCATTTGAAGTAACCCACACGAAACTATAAAATTTGTGTCATTCGATAATGGAGGTAATACAATAGCTCCAGTGACATCTATCACCATAAGGTTAAGCCTGTATTGATTCCACATGTAACATATTGCTTGAATTTCCTATGGTGGTTGATTCAAATCCTCAAGTGGTGGTGGGTCATTATTATTATTTGCATTCAGTGTTTCATTCATTATATTATTCGCAGTGTTGTTCGCATTGTTTTGGGCTATTCTTCTCAATATCATCTAGATCTCAGGGTCAAACAGAGTCAAGGGATTGCCTCAACTATGAGTGTTGTGAATACATTACATACACTACACTTGTACCATGAAACAAAAAAACAACAAGAAAGGTAAATAAGGAAAATAAGGATTGATTCCTAGATTACTCAAATTAAACCAATCTAAAAGTCGTATTCCCTGGAAACGATACCAAAATGCTGATGTCGCCCAAACTACACCTCCTTTTTGAAGGTATAAGTGCTTGTTATCAAAATATATAACTTATCGAGGTTAGGGTAGATCTCACAGGAAATATGGTTTTGACCTGAAGTAATTACAAACAAGTGGAATGAATTAACCTCATTATCTCTCGAAAGAGGGGGAGTTGTAACTGTAGGGAATAAACCTAAACTAGAAGCAAGTGTTGTGAAACAAGTGAGGGAAGTAACTAGGGTATTGTGTTCCTCATGAATTCCAAACTTAGTATCAGCAGATAGTTATAGTCTTTTCTAGTGTGTAGCATATCTCCAGGCAAGAGGTAAATTTCACTATGTGATTTGATCCAACCCCGCAATGTGACATTACTAATCCTTATCTTTTGTTCCAGTACAACCTTTCCTTGATCTGCAAATTTGACATCTCCAATGGTGCAGGGTACGGTGAATGCTTCGAGATCTTCTCTCCTTTACACCAAGGACCTTGTGGCTATTGCATTGCAATGTTGAAGCTCTTTAGAGAGCTCTTGGCTCACACTCCTCTGGCCACCATTAAAGAGCATTCATAACAAAGAGAATTAATTAATATATGCATACTCACTTTCCATGAATTACAAATTATCCAGTTTTACCTTGTTAGTTCTTCATGGTTCCCACTACTCTAGTTGTGGATTTAGTTATGTATAATCATTGTAAATGAAAGAATCATCCTATAGAATAGCATAATTGAAAACTTACATTGGTGAAATTAAGAACAGGAAATCTAAAGTTCTCCATAAGGAATCACAATGTAATGTTTTTCAGTGTAAAAATCACAAAAAAATAAAGTCCCAAAAGTGTTTATCTTTTCTCTCATGCGTGTCTCTGCTAAAAAGACCTAAAGAAATATATTTATAATAAAAAAAATACAAATTCAAAGTAGAATAGAAAAAATGGATTTGACAGCTTCTACGGACTGGGTTATGGATCGTATAAGGTTCTACGGCCCGTTTCTAAGTATTGTACTCTGCATTTTCCAAAAACTAACATCAATTCATGAGACCTCTTTATGGGCCATCTTCATATCTACGGCCCGTGGAGCATTTTTTTGATAGTTTTCTGAAACTCATCAAACTCTGATCCTCCGGCATGAAACTAATCCACGACTCGCGAAAGATTCAATGGTTCATCTAACAGTTTGTGCATGCAACATCTGAAACTTGGCCCTCAATTGGATCTTACTCATGAAACTTCTTTACAGATCGAGGAAGTAAGCACGACCCATAGAGTAGCTCGTAAGTCCTCAAAAATTGCAAATCTGCAAAACTTTGCCTAAAAAATCATGCCAAATACTATAATTTTGCAAAATAAAAATAAAAATACATCAAACCTACTAGCATTTCTTTGTGAACACACAAAATTTCATGTTTTAAGCATCAAAAGTGTTGTATTTTGGCAACACATCAATTTTCACCTTTTAGTTCAAACTTTATCATATAATATGAACTAAACTGGCACAAACTTATTAGGGATTTATCCATAAATTTAATAAAGAATGAATTTAATTCAACTAAGAATGAATTTAATTCAATAGATGAATAGTGATATAAGAAAGATGTTGCATTTATTTTAATTTGAATTATGCGAATTATGATAGATGACTTATGGGGGAATTGCAGTATGGACCTGAAGTTCTACATGATTATTAATGATTTTGAGGCAATTAAAACTAATATATTTTTATGACTACAAATACTATTTTGATGCTCTCTTTGTAAAGTAAGTGCTCACGAAGACTCTATCATTCTAGATATGATGAAATAGATGTTGATTTAGATCAATTGAAGTTTTTCAGTAATTTTACAAGTGTCATCTTAAGCATAAAATTTTATAAAAAAGAGCTATCATGATTACTTATAGTTTTTTGGTAGTCTTAAGATTCATAATTGAGGTCATTTTCTGGCTATGGGACATGTTGAGTCTAGCTCTATCACTGTTAAGGGTTATTTATAGTCATTGCTATTTATCTATTATATTTTATAGTGTTGTTAAAGGTTCTATATGTTTAAAGTTATTGCTTGCTAAGTGATTACCTGATCATTTCCTTCGTTGTGTTAGATAAATTTAAATATCTACCATGAATATTTAATTTCTAAAGATCAAATTTTATAACTTAAGCTCGTGAGAAGAGTTGATTGTAAGAATGAAATCTTGATAAAATCTTTAATGGTTTTCACATTATAAGAGAGGAGTGGTTGGTTCATATTCATATATGATTGTAGAAGATATTACTACTTCAGACTTTTATCGTGATTATGTAAGAAAAGGTTTGTCCAAATTGTTATGTTATGATGTAGTGAGTTTTGGTTCTAATTGGATTTATCAGTTAGTCTGTGACTTGAAAATTATTTTTGATTGTAAATCTACAAAAATTTGATTCAAAAGTGTCGTTCTTAGTAGTTGATCTTCATGAATTATTTGTAGGAGGAGCTTAAATAGGGATATGAACACCGACTTTAAGATATCTTGATTCATGCTTGTGGTAACATAGGTTATTCTTCCTTCTTCTTCTTTTGACCGTTCGAGGATGAACGGTGGATAAATTGGTATCTCATGTGATGACCCATTAAGTCACTTTGAATATTAGAGCATTTTATTCTATAAAAGATTTGTTTCATAAACTTTTAATGAGTCTTTTAGACTATTCCATAACTTTTGTTATCTATTTAAGAGTAATTTTAAGTAACTAATTTAATTAATGGACTAAATTGGTAATTCTGTTAATATCCTATACTATATATGCTATATTAACTAAAATAAGTTAATAAGGTTTGTCAATTTTAGTACATAACTATTTGTTAGAGCCCGTACAATTGTGGCTTGGTATCATGGTTATTAATTGAGGCCATTAGTGTCATTTGCGAGGAGATTGGCAATTAAGTGCATTATTTTTATGGAATTTGATATTTTAATTGAAGTCTTGGTTAATGTTGGTGAATATAAGTTTATGGACATGTTATATGTACAAGTGTATACTTTCAACATTTAAATTGCTAAGTACTTCTTTGGTATTCACAAGTTTGGGAAATATGTGTTTGGAAATTTTTCAAGGTGCATTGTGGTGTTTAGTTTTAATTATGTTGGCAAACATTATTTTAGTTTAAGAAGGGATCTTGTGTGACATATACTTACTTTATAAGTTGCATTTAAGGGGCCAATTGTTATTTTCATTATACATACTCATCTATGTTTATATATACAAGGAACAAGGCTCATTTCCATACTTAGACAAAAAATCACCTGAGAGCTACAATGATTGAGCTCTCGGGTATGGTTGGATAGTTAAAAATGAAGCTTTAAGGCTGAAATTCCAAATTGGGAACCTAAGCTTATATGAATTGCAAATTATTGTGAAATTGATATCCTTGTGTATTATGAGTTTAAAATGTGTTCTTATGGACTTATAAGAGTGTGGAAAAAGCATGAAAACTTGTGTGTGCTCACTTCTTGATTGATTGGTCGAATTGAGGGCTTGGATGAGGAATTGGTAGCATTTAGTATTGTGGGCTCTCGTCAAGCATAGGAGTGATGCATTGTGATTCTTGGTGCGTATTGAGGTAATTTAGTATATCCATTATAGGCATGTTGTACAGCTACCAGTTTTTCAAAGAAATGGAGGAATTAGAGTATTTTGCGTTTTAGCGTTTTAAGTCTCCGTTTGGCGTTTAATGGCGCTATTGGATTCTAGAGCCTTGTAGGTTTATTTGAACTTGTTGAGGGTGTAAATATGTTTGGTTGCTGCCCTGTTTTCAGTGTACGTTATTATCAAGTTGGTTGAGGACATTTAAGAAGATTCTGTGGCTTGTTTTGGTTTATTATGGTTCCCTCTTGTTATGGTTGTTGTTGTTTGTTGTTTGGGGTCAAAATAGAACCCCGGGATGGCCTACTTTATGGGGAGACTCTGGCGAAATTTTTGTAAATCTCAAAGGAAGGTTAGAAGCTAATATTGTGTGCCTTACGCTTCATGTAGATTTGATGCAACCAGAAAGGTAACTTGGAGTCACTTTGGATTGGGAATCTCTTGGGCAATGAAAGAAGGTATGTAAGGTTTTTGTTTTCTTGGCATGAATAGTTATAGCCATTAAGTAAGGCATATTCACAAAAATCTCTAAAGTCTTTCACATGAGCCAAAAATGCACATTGCCACTTCTTAACAATTATAAAACCTATATTATTCTAATCCCTACGCACTCCAAACATGTGTGCTAACAAGGTGTGAAGTTCCATAATAATGACAAGTTTGAGCACTAAGAGAAATTTGTAAGTTTGAAACCAACTATTCCAACACTTTGAAAAAT
>DF366341.1:5606-21787 GCA_000787875.1 Solanum virginianum
TCTCCATCATTAATTCACAAGTCAAATATCACCATAGGATAATTATTCAATTCAAAATATTTCAATCAAAGCCTACATAAATTTATCTCTACCCCAATACACTCAATTGTATACACATTGGAGTATACAAGGTTCAACCTATTTAAGAAAAGGTTAGAAATCCACTTGCGTTATATAAAGTCTCAAATCACGTCACTTCCAAAGCTTTTTCCTTTCTATGACACTCCAATTCACCAAAATCTATTCAAATATAGCATCATAATTATATAATAAATCTAACGATACAATTGTCAACCAATTCGGGTGAAAAGGGTAAAACGGTCTAAAAATTTCATCACCAGAAAATACCATCAGAATTTGAAAATTTATACATGAAAATATTTTCCAAGTCATAAGGAATTCAATGGCGAAAACCGTTTAAAAAACGGAGCTAATATGAGGAAGAAATCGCATGTTAAAATTTTTGGAATATATATTAAAAATGCAGCAGTAAGATCACGAATTTTACCTTAAACGATGCACCAAAATCAATTTCTGAGGCTTCCATGTTGTTCTTCTCATAAAATTATACAACTTAGCCTTTTGAATCGCTCAAATTCGATCAAAATTGAGAGAGAAACCGTTGGTTGAAGTTTAGGGCAAAATTTTGCAAATTATGCATAAATAGGCAGCTTTTAGGGTTTGGGAACCGTCTGCCCCATGGAAAAATCTGATTGGGCCACGTCACCTACCCATTTCAGCATTTTCAGTAACCTCTCGAACTTAAATTCGATGCTCCGACCTCATCCAAAGTTGAAAAAATACAATCTATATATGAAATCTTATCAGAAACAATATTTTGGACTCAATGGTGTAGTCAAAATTTCCAATGGAGATCGTTTTATGACAATGTGGGTCCCACTTTTTAATATCAAAATCTACTGATAGGTCCAAAAACACACGAAAGCCTCGGGAACTGAACGAAAGATTCTCCTAAAACAAAATTGACGTTCTGAATCCAATGGAAATATCAGAATTTGCAATTGAGGTCTCCTTGACCCAAAACCTGAGAAAACTCGTTAAAACTAGTTTCAGACTCAAAAATTCAAAATATTCTCAGAAGCTCTAAAAATTGCAGCGAAACCATTTCTATCGTTAGTTTGACCATCTGGAACAATTGAATAGTCCAAAACACCCCTTTAAAATTCACAAGATAAATATTTCATAATATACAAAACTCTATATCTTAAAACGACTTAACGGGTCATTACATAACCTTAGTTAGGTTAATTGCTGACAACGACCGCTTTCTTATTGTAGTGTGAACATCATACATAAATTATGGTGCCATTACCGGGGAATACGTCTAGGTTTTGATTTGATTTCACTATTAGTTAATTATAATATTGATTTCTAGAGTCTCTTGTACTTTACTTTTATTTTTATTTTTATTTTTATTTTTGTTGTTTGATTTTACTTGCAGGGTATACTAGGTTGTATGCCCAACATGAGGAACTAAGGCAATCCCTTAGGTCCACTCAATTTGGAGATCCATCGACTACCAAAAAGAATGACTCAAGTGAATAAGGATATTGAGGTTGAGGAGGATATGCAATACGAACGAGGATATGGGAAGAGAGAAGAATCCACTACAAAGGGGTAACAGGCCACAAGTCAGGGATTTCAACAAAAACACTTATGGATGGAATCAATATAGATTGAACCCTATGGCAATGGATGTTACCATTACTATAGTACTGCCTCTATTATCGACAAACACTAAATTCACAGTATCGAGTGGATTGCTCCAAATGCTCTAAAACCGCAGTCTATTCATAGGGCTACCATCAGAGGATCCCCATTGTCACCTTCAAAATATTGTGCTTGTCTGTAAGAGTGTCATGGGGACACAAAACTTTTCTCTTGATGCAATTAGTTTAAGAGTGTTTCCATTATCGTTGACTAGCAATGTAGCTGTATGGTTGTCTGAGCTTTCTCCTGTTACTATCACAAGTTGGGCTAAACTTCAGAGAGTATTCCGTGAAAGATATTTCCCAAGATCTAAGAAGTGAAGCTCAAGGACCAAATCAACAACTTTGAGCAATTGGCGGGTGATTCTACTAGCACAACATGAAAGAGATTTACTAAATGCTCAAGGATGGTCCCTGATCACAAGATTGTTGATGATGCCTTAGTTGAAATTTTCTATCGGGCACTTGATGAGAATAGTCAAGCTTGCGCCAATATGATTATGGGAGGCATGTTCTTAGACCAAACTTTTGCATTAATAGCCGCAAGAATGGAGCAAATGGTCAAAACAAATAGAGCATGAGGATAACGAAAGTGAGGTGTGATGAAATCCTCTCGTACGGTTAACACCAATAATGATCAAGCAAAGGTAAACGAAGAGATTATAGAGCACCTTGCTTAGCATCGCATAAGTATTGACTTGGTTTTAAGGCAAAATCAAGCAAGTGTCAAAGTAGTCACTCACCAACCTATAAAGGTTCCTACTTATGATGATCCATTCTTTGATAAGGATGCGTGTTTTGTAAGCAACCAAGCGGCGAGCTTCAAGACCAATCCCCAAAGGTCCAATTCGGACTATTGGAGGCAAGGTTCCAGGAATCAAGGTCAAAACTTCACCCATAATGGGATATATAGAGATAGTCGAGGTAGACACTATGAGAGAGAGAGTGAGTGCCAAACGTAGAATGAGAGAGAAGAGAAGGCTATAGGAATGGTCCTTATGTTCTACCACATAATCGTGATGCCAGATCAAGCAACTCAAGGATTGAAGAAATGTTCAAAAAATTATTGAAGCGAGCAGACCATCAAGATGAGACTTTAAAGGGAATAAAAGTGGATATTTCAAATATTAACCAGAAGATTGAGTCTCACTCTGTGGCAATCAAGCAACTTGAGCAACAATTCGGACAAGTTTCTTCACAATTGAATCAGCGCCAAAAGGGTATCATACCAAGCAATACAGTTCAAAACCCAAAGAATGAAGGCATTACATAGCGATGATGACTAGGAGTGCAAAAGCACCGTAGATCCCTCTATGCTAATAATTATGGATGAATTTGATGAGAAGGGTCTTGGTGGAGAAGTCTTGATTGAGGGAGAAGATTCGAAGGTTGTTGAGATGCAACGAGAAGAGATAAGGTAGCATGAGAAATTGAAATCAATTCCCAAACGTCCTCCTTCTTTCCTTCAAAGGCTTAAGAAAAGGAAAAGGAAGGTAAATTCAAATACTTCCTCTCGATGTTAAAGCAACTCTTTATCAATATTCCCCTTCTAGAAGCTTTAGAGAAAATGCCTGAGTATGGGTTATGTTCCTATCTATTAATAAAATTTTCGTTTACACGACCTGTTCGGCAAATGCTTGTCAAAAAGCATTTGTAACTAATTGTGTAGGGGATTTTGGTTTATTATTAGGAATTTTAGGTTTTTATTGGATAATGGGGAGTTTCGAATTTAGGGATTTATTCGAAATATTCACTAACTTGATTTATAATAATGAGGTAAATTTTCTATTTATTACGTTATGCGCTGTTCTCTTATTCACTAACTTGATTTATAATAATGAGTTAAATTTTGTATTTGTTACGTTATGCGCTGTTCTCTTATTTGCCAGTGCAATTGCTAAATTCTCCCAATTCCCCCTTCATATATGGTTACCTGATGCCATGGAGGGGCCTACTCCTATTTCGGCTATTATACATGCTGCTACTATGGTAATGGCGGAAAATTTTCTTATAGCTCGGCTTCTTCCTCTTTTCAGAGTTATAACTTACATAATGTATTTGATTATCCAGATCCATTATTCATTCAATGGAAACTATTGTTGGATATTCTCTAGCTAAAAGCCAGAATATGGGTCTTATGGGAGGATTAAGAAAACATGTACTACTTACCAAAATTACATTTTTATTAGGTACACTTTCTCTTTGTGGTATTCCACCTCTTGCTTGTTTTTGGTCCAAATATGAAATTCTTAATGATAGTTGGTTGTATTTGCCAATTTTCACAATAATAGCTCAGGCCACGGTGGGATTAACCGCATTTTATATGTTTCAGATTTATTTACTTACCTTTGAAGAACATTTAAACATTCATTTTCAAAATCATTGTGGGAAACACAAAACCCCTTTCTATACACTATCTCTATGGGGTAAAAATGGAATTAAGAAAAACTCTTGTTTATTACCAATGAATAACAATGAAAGTACTTATTTTTTTCAAAAATGAAATATCCAATTGATAAAAATGAAAGTAAGATGACACGACCTTTTATGACTACAGGATTTTAGTCAGCATAGCTTATTTTGGAATATTTATAGCATTCTTTTTATATAAACCCATTTATTCTTCTTTAAAAAATTTGAAGTTCATTAACTCTTTTGTTAAAAAGGGTCCTAAGAGAATTTTGTGGGACAAAATTCTAAATGGCATATATGATTTGTCATATAATCGTGCTTACATAGATGCTTTTTATACAAGATTTTTCGTTGGTGGGATAAGAGGATTAGCTGAATTTACTCATTTTTTTGATCGACGAGTAATTGATGGGATGACTAACGGGGTTGGGGTTATTAGTTTCATTCTAGGAGAAGCTATCAAATATATAGGGAGGGACGCATCTCTTCTTATCTTTTCTTGTATTTAGCTTATGTTTTCGTCTTTTTATTAGTTTATTACTTACTTTTTTCGACTTTTTGAAATCCAATATATGAAGAATTTGGTCACCAAGAAACGCACTTTAAGCCAAGAGTTCTCGCAAGAACTCCAACATTATAGTGCAATTTTGACCAAATGCCATGCTCAAAAGCGAGAGGACCCCGGTGCATTCACCATCTCCTGTACCATTGATGATGTCAAGTTTGCAAGAGCATTGTGTGACTTAGGAGTGAGCATCAACCTAATGCCTCTTGCGGTATTTAAAAAGCTTGGCCTTAGTACTCCTACCCCGACAAGAATGAGGTTGCTTATGGCGGATCGAACCATCAAAATGTTGGAGGGAATCCTTTTGGATGTGCTTGTTAAAGTGGATAAATTCATCTTTGCAGTAGATTGTGTGATCCTTGACTGCGAAGTTGATTTTGATGTGCCCATCATTTTGGGGAGACCATTTCTGGCCACTGGGAGAGCCCTAGTGGATATGGATTCAAGTCAACTATGATTTAGAGTTAATGATGCTGAGGTTATGTTCGATATTTGCTAATCTATGAAACACCCAGATGAGTGCAAGAGTGAGGTGTGGAACCTTGATGATAGTTGATGAAGGACGGTGACAAAGTCGAGCCACGATGTTAAACAAGGCGCTTCTTGGCAGGCAACCTAAGCATTTTTGATAATTGGTGGCTTATTTTGAGTGTTTTTGATTATTGAAATTCTTAGGTAGAAGGTGTGAGTTTGTTTTTATGATTGAAAGACACTGGTGTAGTTGTAATATTTTGAGAATTATTGTGTTTTGAGATTTGGTGTGCAAGTGAGAATTGAAGAACTGAAGATCTAAAAAATGGCAGGTGGAGCAACCTCTATGATCAAGCCTACGAGTCGTAGTCCTCACTATGACTCACAGTCATGCATCGTAGAGAGAATTAGTGAGTATCAGAAGTTAGCACATACACTACGAGCTAATCTTACGATTTGTTGGGTCCCCTACGAGTCATACATAGGGTTCGTAGTGCCCAGGTATGAGTCCTAAATTTTTACAAGTATTGGGGCTACTACGAGACTAGGACCTATGAGTCATAGGATAACCTCTGACTCGTAGTCTGAGTCTCGTAACCCCGACTTGCAATTTTAATAGGCTGACCTATTTTTATTTAAAAGGGGGTCAAAATAAAATTTGACCCCCAAATTCCCATTTCATAACCCTAAATCGACGAAACACCCTATTCATCCCATATTTTCTCTTTTTTGGTGAAAATATTGATCACCCATATCATTTTCCGGCAGGGATTCCTGCAAAGTCACTAGTTTCTTGAGTTTCGATGTAAATTTTGATTCTCTTTGCTATGGTTTGCTTCTTTGATCGATTGGTATCCTTCATGGTTAAGTTTAGTATGCTTTTGTAGTGAGCCTATTCCTTAGTGAAGTGTATGCTACATTCAATCATGTTTATTGATGCCATGTTGTCATTTTTGTTCCAGACAAGAAATCTAGGGCTTGTGTGCTTTGGAAAACTTTGTTGTGATTCAAACTGTGTTTGGAATTCTTGTATGGATGATTGCAAATGCGGAAATTATTGGTTCATAAAATGTGACGCTTAGGTTTTGCCAAACCAGTGTGCGCATTGTTGTTGGATTAGAATTTAGGATGTGTGGTTATACTTCATATACTTTAACCTATTGGGATTAAGTGAAATGATCTGAAAGACAATTGCATCCCTTTGGAATATTTTGTTAATATCAAGTATGAGCTTTGAAAGTGTTTGGTTGGCATTGTGCTTGATGTTCTGTTAAAGTAAATCGATTCTTAGGGATGATTGTTGTTCTGTATTTATAATATGACCGAGGAATTGATTATTTGCCAAGTATTTGTTGTTGTTTGTTATATGCCAAAATTGTTGATTATGTGGTTTAATGAGTTGCTCTGCTGTGGGAAAATGTTAGGCACCACTGATGCCTTTTATTTCCTGCTATGAGGCACTCATACGACTTATAGGTTCCTCTACAAGTTGAAAGAGTCCCTCATAGAAAACATTAACTATCTGTGGTTTCTTCATGTTTCTCATACGAAGACTCACATACGACTCATAGTGAGAGTCTCGTAAGGTTATTTGAGTTTTGAAAAATGTTTCTGAAAATGGTTACAAGCCCAAACTATGACTCGTAGATCACCCTACGAGTCGTAACTGTGTCTCGTATTAGGGATGAAAAAGCATTTTTGAAGGCATACTGGTTCTACGAGAGTAGAGTATGACTCATAAGTCACTCTACGAGTCATAACTGTACTCATATCTGCAAACCTGTAGTTGCATCAGTGAATATTTATTTTTTATTTGTCTTTGTTTCTTGTTCTTTGTTATGTGTTTTAATGGATCAAACATCATGAATTTACATGTTTCTTTGTGGTTTGCTTGCAGAAAAAAATGCCTCCAAAAGACAAATGGGCTATTCAAACTCTCCAACGGAGGTTGATGGATGAATCCTCCAAGACTGAGCAATCTAAGGGCTTTGTGGAAGTCCACAGAGTCAAGGTAGACCCAGAGGCTAGCATTTGCAGCACAGATGCCCATGGGAGTTAGTAGTTCCTCCTAGTCTGAAGAGAAGGAACAATAGGGTAATGAGAACAGGTTCGACAGCAGCTTGCCATAGATGACCCCATCACACTCAGGTTCAAAGTCGAAGTCAGAGAGCACTTCCCAGCAGGAGGAAGTCCAATCCCAAACCTTCGCCTATTGTAGATGGTGCATCCCTGGGATGAAAGAAATATACGACAATGGGTTGGAGCCTAAGGGGCAAGGCGAAGTCTACCAATTTCATGAGGAGTCTCAGTTGAATGTATCTGGCTTAGACAGAGTGGCCAGATTGGATGCTGGGTTGGATGACCATAGACTACGGTGGACCACACAGTAGCTGGGCAAATGTGCCTTTTACATAGTCCGTGAGTTTGATATGGCATATCTTGCTACACTCCGATGGGGGCTGCCAAAGAATAAGAAGGCAATAGAGAAGCTGAGGCTATGGGTGGTGACAGTCCGGGGAGAAAAGTTGATATCTCAGAGGAGACGATCTGACGAGTGCAGTTTGGGTCCACTTATAGAGCTCCTCATTCTACCGTGGAGTATGATAAAATACGGAGAGCAATGACTAGGAATGTCATTGAGGCCAAGATAGAGTTGTTATGGTGGATAGACAGTCAAATTTGCGAGGATCGTGTTGAGCCAACATAGGTCACAAACCATGCAGATCCTATAGTTAAAGCACACCTCTCATTTCGGGCCAAGGTTTGGTGGTCTATTATCCCTTGGTGTATTAAGCCAACCTTCGCGGATAGTCTGATCACCCTCAAAAGAGCCGTATTATTGGCCTATATTCTAGATGGCTATGCTATAGATTGAGCTCAATTATTTCAGAGCAGATTCATGAGGCTGCAGTTAGGACGAATACCTCACTGCCATTTCCAGTTTTGATCCATAGACTAGGTAGTACAACAGGTGTTCCTATTGATCCATACTAGGACCCTCATGTAGAGGCCACACGCACTATATGTCCCAGCCTAATAAAGGCTGATGAGAATCCAGTGGCCTTACCTCGAGGAGCCCCTCAAGTTATGCCAAAGCCATTTCCGGTAGAGCCCCAGATGCCATGTTCACCTCCAGCTGATACTGGTACTACTCCAGCCACTGTAGATCCTATGCCAACGGTTGAAATTGAGTCTACACCATCCTCTATCACTCCAACACCAACATCAACTGCTTTACAGGTTGACCCTCTTTTCTTTTCTGTTGCTTTTTAGGCTTTATTACGTAGCATGGCTGTTGCAAAGGACAGGCTATTGGAGTTGTTAGCATGGGTCCGACCATTGATTAATCAGACTATTCAAGACTCCAAGGAGCGGATGATGGCATTTTCCTAAGATTTAATTGATGAGAGAGTCCAAGCGGTGGATGCCTGGGTCGATGCATTTGAGACTAGAGTCCATAAGAGGCTCGAGGGAGCTAGGCCTTCCGACACAAGCAGGGTTATTGAGGAGTTGGCGAAGTTCAAGGCTGAATTATTACAGATGTTGGAAGTCCCTATTCCAGCCTCGGAGGTAGCACCGGTAGAAGATGAGGCATTTGATTGGCTTACCAACCGTTCGAACACTCATGGGAAGAGGCCCCTCGAGAATGTTGACCGAGAGCTGACCCTGAAGAAGCTGAGATAGGAGGAGGATCCCATACTTGATGAGGTGGTGCAGGAGTCGCTTTTATTGGTGGCTATTCAGAGAGAGTGAGCACAATATACCCCACCTGGTGAGGGTACTTCCGGCACAGGTACAGATGAGAGGCAACCCTAGGACCCCGCAGATCAGCCTAAGACTAGTGCTTGATGCACCATGATATTTGACTCCTTTTGACCCCAACTGTTACTTTTCTTTATGGATATTTTGTCCTTGTATTAGGCAATATTGTTTTCTGTTGGTTTTTGGATGTTTTTGTTGGATAATGTTCTTATGTTTTGTTTTGGATACTAGTTTTGTTATTTACTACTTTTTAATGTTTATATATCTATAGTTTTTGTCTTTGCTTTGAGGACAAAGTATCCTATTTTGGTGGGGTGTGTGGGAAGTTATAGATTAAGGTGAAGTCTGAGTAACCTCAAGTCCATAATTCTCCTATTTTTGATCCCAAGATTTTCTTGCCGTGCTTCTTTTTCCTTGTGGATGTTTACTTTTCCGTAGTAGTGACTACGTATAAGTTAATGAATACCTTAGTTAATAACAAGCTATCTGTAGGATGAAAGAATAAACTAACAAGACCTACTAGATGACCTACTACCATTTAATTTAGTTATTATTTAACTAATGCCCTTCCGCAACCTACCCCCAACATTGGATGGGATCAATGGTCTATGGAAATTTCTAATCACATCGGTCTTCTTTGGATCCACTTTCGCAACCTACCCCTAACCTAATATTATATCAGGGGCTCTTGTTGGTTAGTGTTTGATCTAGCTGGATGCCCTTTTTCATTAACAACTCTTCTTGGAGGCATAGTTGAAATTTTACAAATGCATAACACACAAATTATAAGAGAGCTATCATACAGTTTAACTCTATCGCACGAGTCAGAATACAAAAGAAGTGTAACCCTTCATAATGTCCTATAGCCTTATGCTTATAAAGTGTGGTACACAACATATCCATAAACACGACTTTACTAGATACGAGTGTATAGACTCCCTAGGTCACTTGAACTTTGTGCTCTGACACCAAGTTTGTCATGCCCTAGGAGGGTACTCTAGACATGGCCGGTACTTAGATACTATTGTTAGTCCCCAAGCAAACCACTTGGCCTCATCCCGTTCATTCAATCAATAAATAAGACATCAATAGAAGACTAGAGAAATAAAAGGTAGATGATCTCAATATATAAATAACGAAAGTAAAGCAATAAGGCTAGTATAAAAGGAACTAGCCCAAAATAATAACCAATCAAGCAAATCGACTCTAGTCTATGAAGCTTCTATCAACTGTTCAACAGTGTTAATAGCAGGTCCATGACTACCTCAAATCAAAGAAAAGTAAGTCTAAAAGTCTCACTCTAAAGCTAGATGAAATAATATACATCCCCCGAACGCAAACCCATTCAGCTAGAATAAGGAGAAAATCTTCAACGAAGCATCTGTTGATGATCCCTGGTACCTATCTCTACATCATAAAAAAGATGTAGGTCCAAATGGATGTCAATATGTGGAATGTACGAGTATGTAAATAGTTGAGTGAAACAAACATAGATAGAATAACAATAACTTAGAAATTCTCAATCAAGATGTCAAATGTCAATCTTAAGCAAAAATAATAAGTAGATAATGACCAATCAATAAAATTCAAATCAATTCGATCCAATCAACTCAGAGTACTATCAATATGGAACTTATCGAGGAGTTTCTCTTATCTGACAATAATCATTTATGAGCCAGTAATCGTACAACAATCTCACTGATGTTGCCATAATTGTTCAGTACTTTCTAGGGTAAAGAACGAGTCAATCTATAATGGTTCCAATCAACCAAGTTCTCTATTGTTTCATTGACCTATTAAAGGGAACATATGACTTAACATTTCCAATCCTCTCCTACATTTGGTGACATAGTTATTGAGTTTGAGTTAGACCAACTCTTACTCAATTTGATGCTCGATACTCCTCCCAGCTCAATGCTCATAAGACAATCACTCTCAATCAACTAGTCTCTATCATACATCATTCCAACTCATAGTATTCTAAAAGCAAAAATAAAGGCAAAGCATTTAGGAATTCTAAATACTCTTAAGGCCCAAATTATACTCATGTAAACCAATTTAAATGCAATGAGTAAAACTAACAAGAATTCATTCTAAGGTTCGTGTAGAAAAGCAAGGTGATCTTTTTGAAGTATTTAATTCATAAAAATTATAATTCATGCAATATTATATAGGAATATATTAGAATTTAAGGAAAACCTCTAAGAAGCACCAATTAAAAACTTAATTCATTAACAACTCCACCAATTCGGGTTATTGGTCACATGGAAGAACAAAATCCTTACATACCTAGAAATTTTAAAGAATAGTTAACCCTAAGAGAATACCCACTCACATTCTTGGAACCCTAGCTTTCTCTCCTTCCTCAATGCTCTCTAAAATTTCTAAGTGTTTTTTTAGGAGTAATACCCTAGGGTACTGATAAGGAATCTAAAACATGTCCAAAATGTTGTGGATTTTATTTTTAAAAGATGGAAAAATATAGAATTACCATTCAGAAAAACTGTCGAAAGTGATTCACGAAACCCTTTCTATGGCTCGTGAAACAGGTTACGGGTTGTGCTCCTTTCTCATGAAAAATAGATACAAATTTGGATTTCTAGATCTCATTCTATGACATGATAGATGGATCGTGAAACAGGTTACAGGTCATATTCCCTCTTGTCGAACTTGGACCAAAATTATAAAATTCTGGATCTCATTATATGACTTGACAGACGGGCAGTGGAATAGGTTATAGGTTGTGTTCCCTCTCGTGGATTCCCTTCTATACTTAGCCAAAATTCTTCAACTATGGAACATCT
The DNA here is from genome assembly GCA_000787875.1 of Solanum virginianum. NCBI lineage: Eukaryota > Viridiplantae > Streptophyta > Magnoliopsida > Solanales > Solanaceae > Solanum > Solanum virginianum. The sequence goes on from DF366341.1 coordinate 17,351, forward strand.
CTTACGACTTGGTCTATGGGCCATATTCCAAACCATAGCTCGTAAACCCTCTCATAAAATCGGGTCTCAGGACTTGTTTCAATTCCAAAATTTCTGGGGTGTTACACTTTCCTTGGATGATAATTGCTAAAACTATTGTACAAAAATAATTATATATGTCTAAATAAGTTTGCATAAATGATCAATTTTAAGTATTATAGAAAATGCATGAGAAACTTAAATGGTCCAGTAAGGTGATAGTATAAGATGCTCAACTATAGCTTTCTTACTTTTGCACCATTCTCGAAGCTTTAATGTAAGTTTCACTATATTTCTTTAGTTTTTAAGTAGTTTTAACTACATGATTGTTAGTAGTCCAACTTCTCTTCTTGTTTAAAGAATTAGATACTTTTTGTTATTTTTTTCAGAGGCTTAAGTGTTAAAACAATTTCATCTTGTTTAGCTAGCAGGTCAAGATTTCAAGATTATTGGTGGTTTTGTCCAGTTTTATTGTCAGATTTTCTGATATATTCTAAGTTTTTGTTATTCATAAAGATTGTGGAGAAAAGAAAATTTTGTATTTATAAACCAATAACGTGAAACTTTTCAAGATTCTTGTTTGGTTGTATTGTTCTGAGCTCTGTCAATTCTCACTAATCATTTTTTAACAACATTTAGTTGTTGCTTGGTTGAATCACACGTGATGGCACTAACTTTTGAATTTTATTGCGAATACTTCTTTCAATTTAGATGGCGAATTTGTTTTTATTGATTTTAGTTTTTTTATGAGATAATGATAGACTGCTGATATTTTATTAATTTTAAAAATGTGAAGTAAAGTCTAACTATCATTTAGAGATTAGGTCTCATGTGCTTTTCAATTCCTTTTGAAATCTATCTATGGTCCATAAAGATTAAAAACAAATTCATTTTTAGGAGATATCTTTTAAATAGAGAAAATAAAAATAAAAAATCTCCCTGAACTTGACAACAAAACTTACTTTAGGTCATGTCATCCATTTGGGTGGGATTAAATTCATTTGAAAGTTATGATCATAATTAAGTTAGCTAAATTTTCTATAATTATCACTACTTAGTGAAATTTCTTGTTTTAACACCTTCGTATTTGAAATATTCGAGGCTTAATCCTATTTCTTATAATGATTTCTAGGTTTGATTAATGCATATAATGCTTTTCGATTAAAAGAAAAAGTGATTTTATTTAATTACTTTAATGAATTTTTAAAACGGCACATGTATTTTCTAGAAGTATCATCAAATTTCAATGATTTTTTTGTTATAGGAGGAGGAGGGGGTGGGGGGTTCCTATTATTTTTGAACTATTTTAAAACAAAATATTTACTTCCTTAATGCTGCTAATGTGGAAAGACCAAAAAACATAAAATGTTACTCCTTTTTATTTTTAATTAAGTATATATATATTTTTTCATTGTTTCTCTTTATCATCTCCTTATTGTCGCCTCCACTTCCTTTATGATTATTATAATATTGAAACTCTTTTTTTTTACACGACCAAGAGCCATTACTTTCTTCGACACAATCAATAGTTACCAGGTTCATCATCATTGAGCTCATTCATTCTCCAACAACCATCGGAAGAAAATTACAACTTTCTTTAAATAATTGTTTTTTTTACGTTTTTCATTTCAATTTATTTTTCTATTTTTTTTATTTCTTCATCTCTTATTTACTATGTTTTTCATGGAAAAAATAGAGACTACTATAATACTTTTTAGACATTAAAAAAATAAGGATGTGAATTTGATATTGCAACTTGATGGAAGAATGTATGTGCATATATATATATATATATATATATATATATATATATATATATATATATATATATATATATTTTAAAAAGTAAGATATGAAGTTTCATTGAAATAGAGAGGAAGTCATTGTACTTACATTATTGATTATCAAAGCTAGATTTTTATTCTATGATTAGAAAATGGAGGCACCCTTTCAATTTTTATTTCGTGTGTTATTGAGCATCTCACACAAATCCTAAAAAAAATAACAATCTAAAAAGGATCTCATACTTTTATTACTATCCTAAATGCTCTAAAATGAACTTAGTTTAACTAAGCTTTGTTGATGATTTAATATTTTATTTTATTTTTGATAGAAAATTTTTATGTTTTTTAGTTCAATAATTGCACGCTTACTTTAGAAATTCTCTCAACTTTTTTAATTGATAATAAATGCTAAAAAATGTTCAATAAATTTGAAAAATGTTAATGAACATGATCAATATGAGACTCTTAAATATACATTTTTTTTTTTTTACCTTTTTTCACAAAGTAAGCTTATCATTCAAATATTTTGGAGGTCCTTTGAGCATAGAGAGGATTTTACTTGTTCAATGTAAATCATTGATAGATAAAATGCTAGGGAGGATATAATTGTGAACTACTAATTTTTTTTCTTATGTTAAAATAATATAGTTCATAAAGTAATTGTCACGTCCCAAGTCTATACTCTAAATGTGACTGTCACTCGAAAATCATTGCTGGTCCCCAACCGAACCCTTGGCCTGGCTGACTTACTCAACTGGAAACTTTAACATGCATGCAGAAACTCTACAAGATGAACCTTTTAAAAATATATAGCAAAACTCAAAGAGTCACAATCATGCTTTATACAAAAATCTGAAAACATCTTTTAATACATTAGTATTAATACTTGATATGTCTAAATAAAAAGACTAGACTGACTTGCTAACTCCGTCCATGAAGCCTCTACTAAACTGAGATAGGTGTCGCAACAAGACCCACGATTACCTGACTATAAAATAAAATACATACATTAAACTGGCTCAAGTCCTCTAAAAGAAAGAGGTCTCACCAACTGCCTCTGGAAAGCTGACATACTGAATATCTATTATCATGTGGATACTTGAATCTACATCATAAAATGATGCAATGCCAAAGGTGTCAGTACGTGAAATATATAGTATGTAAAATGGAAAAAATGGAAACATAGGATAAGATACTATAATCAAGGTAACCAAAACATGTCTCAAAATAAGATAGCATAAGTAGTAATGCAATGCATGCTGAAAATAGAACATATGCTGAAAATCTGTATGCAGAAACTAGGTTACTTTAAATTGGGGAGTTTCTCTTACCGACAACCATCACTATGAGTTTGGTGATGATACAACGTCTTGCCCGCGCTGCTAGAGCCATCCCATACTTTGTCGGGGTAAGGAATGAAAACTAGGGGAGTGGATCCATACCAAAATTGGGCCATCCCAGTGGCAAGTGAGGAGTTGTACCTTGGTACAATCCTATCCCACGTTGGCTACGTAGTTTATGAGTTCAAGTTATTATTATTACGCTCACTCATATTGGTGCTCAATACTACTCCCAAAATAACTTTTGTAATGCTCATATCTGAAAACATATCCCACTCTAGGGGTAAATTGAAAATATACTGCTTGGAGCCTTGGCTTAACATATTTTCTATAAACTGATTTTTCTTTCTCAAAACTAATAATGCTTTCTTAAACTCTAAAACTTATGCATGATGAATAAAAATGCAAAAATACCTTAACTGTCTGAACTTCTCTTTTAAATCTGACATGATATGCTTAAAAGATAGTGTAGTAAATAGACTACTTGTATAACTCATGCTAATATGTTTCTTTAATCAACTCATACCTTGAATTGAATAACCTTTTATGAATTTCATAAAGTCATAATTATATGAACATAATGTTTTATCATGCAAAGCTTATCTTGGCAATAGAGTAGTAGTAAAACATAGATTCTAGTTAGGGTTCTTGTAACTATAATAATACTTTAAGAATTTAAAGGGATGTACTCAACACTAAAGTTCTTAGCACGATAATGATAAAATAAAAAGGATTTCATAATAAAAATTCTGTATTTTCTCCATAAAATCATAGGAATAAAATTGACTTGACTCTTGACTAGAATTCTTGATAAGAGATATAGATTAAGCACGAAAATAAGATTTTTGGTAGCCTTACATACCTGGAAGGGAGATAGATAATGGAATTCACAAGGGATTGACCTCAACCTCTAGAACCCTAGCTTCTCTTCTCTTGTTCTCTCAAGAAACCCTACTCAATTTTAGCATAAGAAAGTTTAGAATAGGTTTAGAAACCCTTATTAGACCTGAAATGACTTATATTGGTCGTGGATGAAGTCTAGGAGGGGTGGGGATTGACCATTGAAAACAATATAGGTGTTGGTCTGCATCCCAGGTGCGTCGCGCCTTGGGCACGTACCAACACTATTTTCTGATTTAATTACGAAGAATTATTTTTCAACCCGATTGCTCTAAAATCGGGTCGAGACAATATTCCAACTCAATTTTTCGTGCTGATTGCAAATCGGATCTCAGATTTTTCATTGGAGATTGGAAAGACGCGTTATGCACATGATTCGACTGTCACTCGAAAAT
>DF366340.1:1829-24836 GCA_000787875.1 Solanum virginianum
AATTTAATTGCCTTGTCAATTTAGACACTGAGAGTAAATTGTGCTGAAAAATAGGTACTACTAACACATTATCTAGTGTTCTTCCATCAACTGTGTTATAGCAACTAGTGTGTGACACTTGTGCACTCTCACCATTAGGCAAATGTACCATCCTATCTACATATTTAGATGCATGTCTGAGTTTATCTACTTTGTAAGTCATGCGGTATGTGGCACCTGAATCAACTATCCAACCTTCTCTGTGCCTTACAGTGTCATTCTGCATACTTCTATTATTCACAGATAAAGCAGTAGGTGTGACAATCATACTTGCCATATTAACTAAGTTCTCTGGTGCACTGCCTGAACCTTTATCTGCTGCTTCCCTTTCTAACAGGTGTAAAATCCTGTTGTACTGATTTGGAGTAAACATTGGCTGTGTGGTCATAAGAGAGTTAGGCTCAGTGGTCTGCCCTTTTATTCCAGTGGCTATAGGAGCAAATGCATCGACTAGATCCATATCATTCTCAACACCATTCACCTGGTTCATTGCATCTTATTGTCTAGTGTTTTGCATTGAGCTTGGTAGTTGTTTCTTCTTGAATTTCCAATCTGAAGGGTATCCATTTAACTTGTAACAATCTTCCTTTACATAGCCTTGAAGTTTATAGTACCCACAAATTTGGTCCCAATTCTTCTTTCTAGATTGAAACTTTCTGGGAAATTGACCTTTCCCTACATATAGGGCAATTTGCTCAGAAGCATTACTCCCTAGATGCAAACTAGCAGTCTATCTTTGTCCTTCATCTGCCATAATCATGGCATAAGCTTTACTAACTCCAGGTAATAGTGTCATCATCAATATCTGACTTCGTGCATATGCATAAGTCTCATTTAATCCCATTAAGAACGCAAAAAGCCTCAAACATGCAAGGTGATCCACATATGTTTTGGAATTGGCACAGTTGCAAGAAGGTGGAGGCACCAGTGCGTCGAATTCATCCCACAACAATCTCAACTTTGAAAAATAAGCTGAAACTGACATATTACCTTGGCTAATCGTACAAATGTCTTGATGTAACTGGTAACTCCTAGATCCGTCGACCTTATCTAACCTCTCTTTCAGATCTACCCAAATAGTTACCGCATCAGTCGCATACACAATGCTGCTGAGTAGATCCTTAGAGACCGTGTTCATAATCCATGCCAAAATAAAGGCATTACACTTCTCCCACTGTTCCTCCATCTCCCCAAAGTAATCGCACCTCCTACATGTTCCAAGGACGAATCCGAGCTTACTCTTGGCTCGGAGGTTAATGAGCATTGACCTACTCCAAAGAGAGTAATTCTCTATCCTTGTAAGTTGGACAGTAGTGAGAATATTTCCTGAAATGTCCATATTGTGCAAATACAGGGGATGATTCCTTCTCCTTCCGACTTGCTTAAGTGTTTCGATCCTCTCCGTAGCACCAGCCGTACCAGCTGTGGCGTTAGTCACAGAATCCTCTATTGTCGCCATTGCTCTGAACTAACCCTCTGGTTTCTCCAGTCCTCTGCGAGTATCGATGATGTGCAATTGAAAGAGCTAGGCCTGCTTTGATACCATGATAAACTTCAATCTTAGCTCAGACTAAGATGAAGCAATGAAGGTAAGGAAGATGACAGTTAGAGGAGAGTAAACTTGGGGAAGAAGAAGTATGGAAATGTGTATTGTAGTAATCTGAAGATGAAGCTGTAAAAATTAGTGTATGTATATAAAATATATGATGGTCCACAATTAAGAGTGTGTGACCTCATACCACACAATCATGCCCAAAATATCTTAACTAACTAATCTAACTAATCTTAGTAGTTAATGGACCACTAACTATACTAACTACCTTTAGTAAATGCTAACTGCTTTTCTTCAATATCTTCAATACAAAGGCTAAGAGAAAAAAGAACAGAGTTATGACTAGCATAATATCTACGATTGGATTCAAAAAAGCATAGGCCTCGGACAATTTGCCGAAGAAAAAATTACTTGAATAAAGGGTCGAATTAAGATAGATACCAATCAAACTAAAGGTATTAAGCATAACAGACTTTTTGTTCTTGGTGATAATTGCATTTTGATTGAGTTATTTATATAAGGAAAAGGAAAGTAAGGTAAACAAAAAATCCTTCTTTTTCTTTGAACTCACCCAATCAAAAATCCTCCTATTCTCAAAGGAGAATCGAAAAAAAATCATATTTTCATACAATATCTTAATTGAATTATATGTAATGATCAATTTGATTAACAATATTCTGGTTCTGTTTAAAATCGAAATGTTAGCTGGAATGTGATTGTTGTTTCTGATTTTTTTCTTCGATAAATCTTTTTTTTCAAAAACTGAATCGAGATGCAAAAGAATCCATATTCCCTATCGCGTATTTTCTACCCCCTAAATTAGCCTAATTAGATTCCATTTTATTTTTTGTCGATTTCTTGACTTTTTGCCAAGAGGAGGTTTTTGGTAATAATTAAATTTACTAAGTCTCTTAATTCTTAATAAATGAGGTAGGCTAAAATAAAAAAAAAATGAAGCAAAAACTGGAGTTAATCTGGACTTGTTTAGCTTTGTGCCTAGACAGCTTGCATTTCGTAAATATAAAAAAGTCTAGGACACCCCCTTCTTTTAATTTATGCAGCATCAATCCCATAGAATGGGGTAGATAGGAGTTAATCAGTAATGGGAAGGCGTTCATTTTAATATCTCTAAATGGTGGCAATTGCTCAGTGTATTTGATTGAATTGATAGATACGAAACACTCCCCATTATTTGGATTTTCTCAATCAGATGAAAAAAAGACTTATCTTTATTCTTAAGCTAATTAAAAGTTATTTTTAACTATCAAATTTTCTTGGAATAATGATGTCGAAAGGGGAACTTTCTAAATTTTAAATAAATTTAGAAAGATAAATAGTTTTAATCATTCCTTAGAAACTGAATCTTTCTCTCCTATTAAGTCAGATAAAGATGCAAAATAAAAAAGAATTTGTTTATTCATTTTATTATATATATATATATATATATGTATGTATATCTATTTGAAACCTTTTATTAGACCCCGTATTCTTGCGCATTGTTAAGTCACATGAAAATAATCTCCCTTATGATACACCAGATCCAAATAATGAATCGACGTCGACTATAACCGATCTCTTATTTTTTTTATCTTATTGTTAGAAGATTTGAAGACTTCAACTTGCATACTTGAAGAATTTGAGGACTCCAACTTGCATACTTGAAGAACCTGAAGACTTCACCTTGTGTACTTAAAAGATCTGAAGACTTCAATTTGTATACTTGGAGGATTTGAAGGCTTCAACTGGTGTACTTGAAGGTTTGAAAACCTCAACTGGTGCACTTGGAGGTTTGAAGGCTTCAACTACCGTACTTGGAGGATTTGAAGACTTCGTCTCGTATACTTGGAGGATTTGAAGACTTCAACTTGTGTACTTGGAGGGTTTGAAGGCTTCAACTAGTGTACTTGGAGGTTTGAAGGCTTCAACTCACATACTTGGAGGATTTGAAGACTTCGTCTCGTATACTTGGGGGATTTGAAGACTTCAACTCACATACTTGGAGGATTTGAAGGCTTCAACTATTGTACTTAGAGATATGAAATCCTCAACTGGTGTACTTGGAGGATTTGAAGACTTTATCTCGTATACTTGGAGGATTTGAAGACTTTAACTCGCATACTTGGAGTATTTGAAGACTTCATCTCATATACTTGGAGGATTTGAAGACTTCAACTCATGTACTTGGAGGATTTGAAGGCTTTAACTCACGTTCGTAAAGGATTTGAAGTCTTCATCCCACATACTTGGAGGATTTGAAGGCTTCGAATTTCATATTTTGAGAGATATGAAGGCTTCAAGTTGAAAACTTGGAGAATTTGCAGACTCCAACTTGCATACTTGGAGTATTTGAAGACTTCAAGTACACTATTAAGGAAGTTCATATATCATAGGGGTTTGCCCCCATTGAGTCACCACTATTTGGTATAAGTCCAAAATTTGATGAAAGTATTTGTAGCTTTAACTCTTATGTAAGAGAACAATTGGGGAATATGATTTTTTGATACTCATGTAACTGAACTTAGAACATAATTCTAAGCACCTATGTACCTGTAATACCTAGTAAAATTATCAAAATATCCTTAGAATGGAGACATGCATGAAATGCGTATTTAAAAGCTCGAATAGGAAATTCGAGACCAGATTTACGATGGAACAGAAGATTTTGTGATATATTGTGATGCTTCGAGAGTTGGATTGGCATATATGTTAATGCAGATAGGGAAGGTGATAACCTACGCTTCCAGACAACTTAAGATTCATGAGAGGAACTATCCAACCCATGATCTCGAGTTGGCGACAGTGGTGGTCGCACTCAAGATCTGGCGCCACTACTTGTATGGAGTGTATGTGGATGTGTTCACTGACCATAAGAGCCTGCAGTATGTCTTCAGTCAGAAAGAGCTCAACCTGCGACAGAGAAGGTGGTTAGAGTTGCTCAAGGATAATGACATGAGCATTCTCTATCATCCAGGTAAAGCTAACGTTATTGCCGATGCTCTTAGTAGGTTATCAATGCGTAGTACAGTCCATGTCGAGGAAGAAAAGAAAAACCTAGCTAAATAAGTACATGGTTTAGCTCGATTAGGGGTCCAACTTGAGGAGAATGATAAGGGAGGAGTTAATGTTCAGAATGAGTCTGTTTCATCTTTGGTGATAGAGGTGAAAGAAAAGCAAGACTGAGATCCTATCCTACTCCAATTGAAGGAGGTCGTCCACAAACAGAAAGTGATGGTCTTCTCCAAAGCGGGAGATAGGGTGTTGAGTACCAAAGTAGATTGTGCATCCCAAATGTTGACAATATATGAGATAGCATCATGGCTGAAGCTTATAGAACTAGGTATTCCATTCATCCCGACTAGAAAAGTCTATTGGTGGAGTGGAATGAAGCAGGATATTACTGAATTTGTTTCTAAGTGCCCGAACTATCAGCAAGTGAAAGTTGAGCACCAAAAGCTATGTTGATTAGCTCAAAACTTTGAGATTCCGAAATGGAAGTGGGAGATGATCAATATGGACTTCATTACTGGTCTACCGAGGTCTCAAGAGCAACATGATTCAATATGGGTGATTGTACATAGGATGACTAAATCAGCTTACTTCTTAGCAGTTAAGACAACTAACACTACGGAGGAGTACACCAAGATGTACATCCAAGAGATTGTGAGGTTGCATGGGGTTCCCTTGTCTATCATCTCAGACAGAAAAGCTCAATTCACCTCTCAATTTTGGAGATCATTTCATAAAGGATTGGGTACGAAAGTGAATTTAAGTACAAATTTCCATCGACAGACCGATGGCCAGGCAGAGTGTACAATTCAGACATTAGAAGATATGTTGAGAGCATGTGTCCTTGATTTTAAAGGAAATTGGGATGAGCACCTATCATTGATTGAGTTTGCATATAATAACAGTTATCATGCAAGTATTCAGATGGCTCCCTATGAATCTTTATATGGGAGGAGATGTAGATCACCAATTGGATGGTTCGAGGTTGGAGAAACGGAGTTGATTGGGCCTGATCTTGTCACTCAAGCAATGGAGAAGGTTAAGATCATTAGAGAGCAATTGAAGACTGCGCAAAGTTGCCAGAAATCCTACACTGGCGTGAGGAGGAGAGATTTGGAGTTCGAAGTGGAAGACTGGGTATATTTGAAAGTATCACTTATGAAAGGTGTCATGAGATTTGGGAAGAAGGGTAAATTGAGTCCACGTTATATTGGACCCTATCAGTGTCATGCCCAAAGTCCCGTTAAGGTGGGCTGGCACCCGTTGCCGATAAGGCTCGGGAGAACCAACATGTATTCATGCACTTTCTATACATATTATAAGGGATTTCTTCATTTAACATGCCTTGGGACAGGCCCCACCTTGACTAACTATATAATACAACAATATAAGTTCTAGACACACAAAGCTCCGAAGCAACCTGAAGCTTGGTAACAACAATTGGATATCCTATACTCCTACTGGGGAGCGCTACTAACACCTATACCTACAACATGAAATACAGGGCTCCCGTAAGGGACATAAACTTCTCTTCATAATCCAGCCTACAAACCATAGAGAAGTCACTAAAAAAAAAGCAAGTGTGCAGCAACTTTCTAAGCACATGTTGTCCGACCTTTTTTCACAAGCATAACTAGCATATACTTCTTGTTTGTCATGGGATAAGTATAAAAACTACATGGATATTTTCACTTATCTTAGCCTTCAAGATTCAGGTTTTCTTCAAGAACCCTAGAGGGTTTTATTGGCTACCTTGTGAAGTGAAGTAAAGAGAAAAAAAAGTCTTTAGGAAAGCTGAAAATTGTTCCAAAGTGAAATGACTTAAGGGACTATTTTTAAGCCCTTTTAAAGGGACTATTTTCGCCAACTTTCTCTTGAGATTTTGACCACATATCAACACATATTAATAAGTTGGTGATGCAATAGCTTGGGCCTCTCACTTGGGCTTAAATAGGTCTCAAAGTTGATGAGTCTTGGTTGTCCAAATTCCTCTTCACTTAGTTTGGGCCCAATTAGTCAAGTGGGTTGTGATGTACTTGGGCCCTTTTATTATTCATCTTGGGCTGTAAGTATTGTCTATTTATGATGCTAAAACATGGGCTAAAGTTACTCCCTTAACTTGGACTTTATTCATTATCAGACTTGGACAGGCTGTAAGTATTGTCTATTTACGATGGTAAAACATAGGCTAAAGTTACACTCTTAACACGAACTTTATTCATTATCGGACTTGGACAGATTTGGCGTCGGGTTTCGTCTCCGTTTAGCTAGCATATTTAAGCTAAGCATGTAAGTGACTCACCTGCTAGCTTCCTAAGTCCTACAAGCACCTCACTTCTTTTACCTCGTTTAAGGTCGTGATCTCCTCAATTTGACTTAAAACTTATTTACACTCGACCCTCTTTAGCGTTAGACATACATGTCGCCCTCTAATTTGAGATTCAAGTACTTTTAAAAATTGGCATTAATTTGAAAAACCATATCACATTTCATTTGCATAGTACTAGTATTGTAAGATGTGGGGTGTTACATCCTCCCCTAATTCGTACAAAATTAGACATTCCAAGTATAAAAGGATTCCAAGTATAAAGGGATTGATAAAAGAACAGGTAGGTTAGAGTGCCTATTTGTGCACTTTGAAAGTTTGACTTCCGACTTAAAATTTCGCTCCAAGTTAAGGGGTCAATTTATGTATTGTGCCTATAAATATCGATACATTACATAATTATTTATAAAATTCGATACATGATAGCACACATTTATTCAATATCAGCAACATGATTCAATATGGGTGATTGTGAATAGGATGACTAAATCAGCTTACTTCTTAGCAGTTAAGACAACTAACACTACGGAGGTAATTATTTGTACATAATACATACATGTTTATATACCATCTTGTACAATATTAATATATGTTTATACATGATTTATATTATATCGATACATTACATATATACTGTATAACTAATCATACAATATCATATATTACATATATACTACATAACTATTGATAAAAATATTGATGCATTATATATACATGTTCATACATTATTTATACAATATCTATACATGTTTATACACCATCTATATATACAATTGTTACATTACATATATACTATTCAAACTCTGCTGGTATGCTTGATATATGGCACCATAATTCTTTTTGATATATCTGTTTTGTGAGGGTGTATGCTGGTGGGAAGGGTTTGATAGTCACTGACTTGTGGTTTGTCTGAACCTTATTATTGCAGTTACAAAGAGATTGTTCTGTGTGAATGTTACCATTAAAATGCAATTTGTTATCTTGAGAAATCAATGCCTTTTTCCCATCCTACAAATTAATTCCAAACTTCCTCTTAAGACAACACCTAATCACCTCTAAATCTCATTTTATCCACAACAAAGATCACTTCTTTATCCTCTCTATAGAAGCAGTGATCTTTATTATATTTTCTTGGATCACTTTAGTTTTAAAGAGTAAAGAGTGATTTTGTTTGCATATTTTCTTGTTCTGGGACTGTAGTAGTTTGGAGATTTGAAGTGGAAAAAGGATGGCTGTTATTTATTAAGTTGACGAAGGGGATCCCCTGGCCTTCACTATTATCATCCAAGAATTTTAAGGCTAAGATCATTGTAAATCGCCTTAAAGGTTTCAGTTTTTTGTCAGAAAAGCAAGTGGGGATCCAAAATTTTTCATAGATTGAGAGTTGAAAATAGGTGGAAGGGAGTCTTTAAAGGAAAATGAAGGGATCATTGAATGGAATGAGGAATGTTTGAGTGCTTGCAACTTTTCAGGTTATAAAGATGGTGTATTTCATCCTTGGGAAGTTGTGTTAAATGTGAGTTCTTGCATGCTTTTTACCTTTAATCCTTTTGGTAAAAAATATTAAACTCTAGATTTGCTTATAGAGTTAGAATTCTGAATCCAATTCTAGGGAATTTGATTAGTTCCATGTTCATTTCTTCTACAGTCGAACCTCTCTATAATTGCATCATTTCTCGAGATGTTCAGTAAGTTCTTTTGGAAAACAAGTTCTATATTCTAATTATAATCACTTAAAAGTATTTCACAAAAGCTTTGAGAAGCAAACTGCAAGTTCAGACCTTTACATTCAACAATATGTTTATATGCTTCTGTTCTGAATTTGTATGGAAATTACTATTTGTTGTCTCCGAGTTATAGCTTTATCTTATGGTTTTTGTTCATAGATTATTTGTATCTTTCAATAATAGGAGACTGGCGACTAGCAGCAAGATATTATAGAATGTACATATTGGCGACTAGCAGCAAGATTATTTGTATCATATAGTAACCATATATGCATCAAACTTCATTGCTTTTTTGATATTTTTAGTAGAGAAAAGCCATTACCAATGCTTTACCCTTTACTTATTTTTATTTTTAATCCTAATATGCATGATTCAGGAAGTCTAGTCACTTAAAAAGGAAATATGATATTGCAGAGATTATTCTCAATTACTAAAAACATTACATTCAAAATCAAATCATTATTCAAACACATTAAATTGAGTACACAAAAAAAATATATTTTGATTTCAACTGCTCCTTCTAATATCAGGTACAACAAATCTAACTTGCTTTTATTAGTGTAAGACTCCCGTAAAATGACGAAAATACTTCTAGACTTGACCTTGCGTGTAACATATTTTTTCATGCTCTGTTTGCAAATTTGAGACCGGATTTGTGATTAGAGCGAAAAATCGAGTCAGAAAATAGTTTCGACTCGACAAAAATTTGAAAAAACGTGAATTATTTTTCCCCAAAAATTTCAGAAACAGTGATTAATCCGCGTCCGTTCCACAACGCGGGAGAATGCGGAGTTACACCTGGTGTTTTTCGGATTTTCGATGAAAAGCTGAGTTTTGCGAAAATTTGATTTCTAACACTAGTACGTGACGCGCACTAGTGTAAAATCAGACCCGTTTTTCTTTTTATCATTTAAACTTATGAATTCAAATCCAAAGGTGGTTTTATTGTTCTTCATTCTTTTTGGGTAATTTCTCAACTACGTCTGTTTCATTCATTATTTGTTTTCTTGCCCAAGTCATGAGTAGCTAAACCCTCACAACTTCGGTGTTGTGGGAACCATGAGTAGCTAACTTAACAACTCGGATTATTGAAAATATTATTTCTTTCATTCATACGTTCAACCAAACCCTCTCAAGCATTCATGCTCAAGAATTCAAGATTCGATAATAGAACTTAGGGATTCTTCAAATTCTTCAAGAATTCCTTCCAAGGTATGTAAGTTTACTCTAAATTCATTATTTTTAGAATATTTAAAAAAAGTATGACTTAGTTTTCATTCCGAAAGTTCCAAGTCTTGATTTAGAGTAATTTTATGAAAACCTTATAAAGTTTAGTAGATTTCCCTACGTATGCATAGATTCTTGATTGAATGATGTTGATTCTTGATTCTTTAACTATTATTAAAGTATTGATTTCAAGATTTTAAAGTATATATGATTTCCTGCGAATTAATGTGGGGTTCATGAACACTCATAAAGATTATGATTCAAGACTAGTTAAAGAATAAGATTTTAAAGTATATATGATTTTCTGTGAATTCATGTGGGGTTCATGAATACCCATAAAGATTATGGTTCGAAACTAGTTAAAGAATGTCTTTTTTGACTTATTCGTGCATTTTAGCTGAGCATATCATATATTTTAAGAATGGTTTTCTTGAAGGTTTCTTGATACTCTAGTTAAGAAATCTAGTATGTTTGAAAGTACATGAAAGATACTAGTATAATAATGGTAAAGATTTTAGTTGAGAAAGCTAAGTAGTAAGCTGGGCTAAGTCTCCAAGAAAAACCAGATTTTCAGTAATGTTAAAAATTTCAGTGAGAAAGTTAAGTAGTAAATTGGGCTAAGTCTCCAAAAAAAATCCAGATTTTCAAGAACTTATGATCATTTAAGTATGAGCTATGTAAGTATTTTGGGAGTAGTATTGAGCATCGATATGGGGGAAAGTAGAATAAATTACTCGAACTCATAAACTATGTAGCTAGCATAGGATAGGATCGTAAATAGTACCTTCCTCATTAGCCACTGAGATGGCCCAGTTTTGGAATAGATCCATTACCCTAGTTATTCATCCCCTACCCTAGCAAAGTACGGGACGGCTCTGGCAGCGTGGGCAAGACGCTATATCACCACGAAGCTCATAGTGGTGGTTGTCGATTAGAGAAACTCTCCAAGTTAAAAAAATTATATTTTATTACTACTTTCAGCATATTATTGTTTTGCACGTTATTTTCAACCTACTAGTCTTATGACTATAGTTAAATCATTTATGATTATGATTGTGTCTTTTTTCATGATATATTATGGTATTTTGGTTTAAATGTTTTGGCTATCTTACATACCATACATTCCAACGTACTGACGTCCTTAGGACCTGCATCGTTTTATGATGCAGACACAAGTGATCGAGTTCCTCAGCAGCCACTCCGTTGAGAACTTGCTAGCTTCCAAACAGTGGTGAAGCCTCTTTTCAGTCCGAGGCTCTTTAGTTCATGTCATGTTATGTCATTTCAGTTTGATTTCAGTTTTGGCTACTTGGGGCCTGTCTCAGTAGTCCTTTCAGACAGCTTAGTAGAGGTGTCATAGACCGTATGATTTGTGTTTCAGTTTTCAGTTATTCAGACATTGCTTAAAAACTTTCTTATTTAGTTATGCAGACAGTTTAGCTTATCTTACTGCTTTTATGGCTGTTATCATCATTGTTAAGTCTTCTGCTGAGTAAATAGTCAGACCAAATAATTCACTTGAGATCAGAAATAGTTTTCGAGTGTCGGTCACGTCCAGGGTATAGGCTCGGAGCGTAACAATTAGCTAAGTACAACAGTAAGAAATGGGTTGATGCAACACAACAATCACATAGGAAGACCGCATAATGGAAGGCCATATCTATAAACATCTTTCATCACATGGAAGCCTTCATATTAATAGTGTATAATATAATCTTTAAGTGTGACAAAATATATATTTTCGCTCAAAACTCATAGCAACGATGAGCGATTGGCTTCGCAACAAAGATTCAATTAGTAAAAGCTCCACTTGTAAGATTTCAATGGGTATGTTGTTGTTGTAGTATATAAACATATCTTAGTAGCTCAGTTGGTTGGTTACCTGAACTCCCACCTTATTGGTGAGAGTTTAATTCCCCACGTTGTAATCCCCTCCCAATTTCCCCTTCCCCTACCCCTAATTAAAAAAAGGAAAAAAAAATATCTTTTATTTATTTACGTCAAGATGACTTCAGTAGAATTGGCCTTGTTGATTCCAAGATTGATTCATTTGAAAAATTCCTTAATAGATCAATCTTCACCTTAACAAAGAAGTTAGGAGACAATGCTGGAAACAATATACATGCTAGCAACGTAATTGTTTCTACATCTCCTTTTATATATAGATCAATATTTTAGTTCATATTTGAGATCGACTATTCTGAATTCATGCCACATAGGATTCAAGTTGAGATAGCAGTTTCCACTAAAAAAATTTCATATTCAAGACTTGAATTCAAGGTCTCTAATTAAAGGAGGAACAATCCCATTTAGTGGATCACATCCTACGATGGTAACCTTTAAGTTTTGTTTCTTCTACTAAACACCACACAACCATACCATCTTTAGTTTTTTTCTTTTCTTTTTGAAGATTAGAAAATCAAATCAATAAGAGGTCATAATCAAATCCAAAACTTACCCAAATCTCAACAGAGTTCTAAAAATTTATTGAATTTTCATTATATTGAAAACCTATAAATTTTAAATTCTGGGTAGAGCACATTTCATAAAAATAGCATCATTCAAGAGACATAGCACCACAATATGAGAACCACATGTAAAGCAGAAACACATGCAAATGATAGTAAATATACTCAAACATAATAAAAAATTTAAAAAATAATATTTTTTATTAAGGGAAAGTGTTAATTAATGTTACTCATCAATCTATTACACGAGGGCAACACGAAGGTTTTTTTTTTCATGGCTAAAATTTGCTTCCTTGTAGAATTTCACTATTGAAATACCAAATCCCATTTTGACGAACATGCACTTGAAGTTCATCAGTAACTTGTGTCGTTGCGTGCACGGAGGCATGCCTTTCACGGAAATTAAAAACTCAACCTTAGCTTTCCAAAATTGACTTAGGCAGAAGATGGGCGTCGCAAATTAAGATCCATTAAAAGTCTGAATCAGCGTCTCGAGTACAGTAGAAATTATATGATTTCAAGAAGCATAGCAAAGTGGGATTTGGACAAGACAAACTTCTTGTCAAATACACTCTTGGCATAGCAATTTATTCCGTTAATTCCCTGCCAACCTCTTTTTGAAATAGGTGTTTTGTAGGGTTACACATTTTTGGTCTCTTGTTCTTGTTGTTGTGCCAAACATCACCTTCATACAGTTTACTTACACAAGAGATACTATTCAAATTCCTGTAGGTCCTCATCACGTCAACAAGAGGTTGACCATGAAGAAAGCAAGTATGACTTGTAGTCTCCTGTGCACTTCCCACAGCAAGACATAAAGTTAAGGATACCAGCTTCAGTTGGCTCACCAATATCCCTTGCTCGCTTCTCTAAAACTCTAATAAACTCGTCTGAGCTTAAACTTCCATCACGATTTGTATCGAAAACATGGAACACAATTTCTATCATGTTATCAGTGAGAGACACTCCACATACCTGTTTTAATACTTTGTCAGAAGAAACTTCACAACTAAATCAATGTTCCAGTTAAAAAACACATTTTTTTACTAACAAATAGGATGACATTATTTATACTGAATACAACCATGCCAAGGAAAATCCTGAAATGATGACGCAAGACATCATCCAAACAAGGAATAGCGGATCTATTAGAGCTCAGATCATCCAATGACCAGGGGTCGATTCCCTTTTAGTCATCTTTTATATTAAACTACACCTTCTGTTTTTTACAAAATACACTACGCCTAAAAAATTAGTATTGCTCTACAAAATATATGAATCAATGTTTTATTATTTCTTATCATTGATAAATTTAGCTCTTTATTTTGATATTAATGTTAATAAAACTCTCTCATTCTGCCAATATCTTATTTTACTCCTCTATTGGTAGAATTTTGCTGCCCATCTACTAAATTTTTTTCTTTATTAATTCAATCACTATACTAAATCTATTGATGAGAGAGAGCTGCTCGGATGGTAAGTACCCCTCACTTCCAACTTTTTAGGTTGTGCGTTCGAGTCACCAAGGCAGCAAGAAAGGTCGGAGCTCCTAGGGAGGGGAGGAAAAAAGCTCAATCTATTAATCCAACATGTCACTTTCCTCACAAATATCATGTTTTTGGTTCTCTTTTCAATTGGGAGGCAATAAATCAAGCATGCAAGTGAGGCAATAAGCAAAATTTGCATTGTTTAATTCATTGAGTTATTGTAATAAATAAAATCAAAATTTTTCTTTCCTAATATTTATCTGCATAGTCTGCTCAAAAATGACCATCATTAAATATTTCATTATTTTTTGCTTTTTTGATAGACACACACTTCAAATAAAAATATGAATGAATATTAGGAATCCACAAGCTTCAAATCTTGAATCAGAGTCTGGTTGAAAAGAGTGAATGCATGCATACCTGCGAAAAACTGACTGAAAGATGGAGGAAGAGAACAATAAAGAATACATACTTGGGAAGCAGCTCTTTTAAAATCATTTCTAGTCAAAAAACCATTCGCTTGTCCAAAACAGAAAAGTGCCAGTGAAAATGGTTGCAACTTCTTGCGCAGCTCAGCAAAACTTTTAAATTCCTCAAATGAAATCCGAATATGACTTAGCTGTGGCTCATTATCTATATCATCAACTCGATCAAGCAACTTGTTTACGTACTTCAAATCAGCAGAAGCAACCATGGACAGGGCAAAATCTTTTGCTGAAATGGTCCCACGAAACTTGTAATCATAGTGGGCAAACTCCAATTTTAGCATCTGTGAAGCACATACATGACAACAGCATAAAATTAACAATTCAGGATCACACCTGAGAGAGGGAAGGGAATATTACTTTTATTAGTTCATTGATGAGGGCCTACTATAATAGTTAACATTCCTAGCTGGTGGGAGATCAAGTGCAGAACATCAATGTACATTCTCTGCTAAACTCATCATACACCTTGATCATTCAAAAGCTAACCAAACAATGCTATATAAGATCTTCCCCTCCTTTTCACCACCTAATCTACCAACATTACATATCCTGCATACATTCTAAGAAACAACTCCCAAGCAAGACAAGTCACCACGTGATAGTCTTGCAGAAAAAAAAATAATGTAACAAATATTTATCTACTAAAATAAGTAATAAATAAAGAGAAATAATAATAAAACCTGAAAACATGTGCCTCTTTAGTCTGGCCAAAATGATTCAACTTTTTCTTCTCAGAGATATAGGAATGATGAGTAACAATTTGGATGTAACAACAACATATCCAGTGGAATGCCACAAGTGGGGTTTGGGGAGGATAGAATGTACGCAGACCTTACCACTACCTCATAGAGGTAGAGAGGTTGTTTCCTGGGAACAATAACGATTTGGATGTGAATATAATAAATGGAATTGGGTTTCCTTCAAAAATAAATAGTGGAGGGTGATTCAATAATAACTGAATAATGGCAAAAATGTCAAACTATTCTTGTTTTCTGTTTTCTTATTTTGCATTTGACGATTTAGAGTTTTTTCTTTCTTCTCTTTTTAAGAATATTAGATGATTAGAGTTCACATACTTCTTCATGCAGATCTCTCAAGAATTGGATAAATGTATCATATTGGAGGTGTTTCTTCCCATCTTCACCGAAGAAATCTTGTAATAGGCCTCCACTGTCTATATGACCACCTAAATTATGCCCTCCTCTAAGTCCATCACTGTGATGAGCACCTTGCCTGTTGTGAGCTCGCATCAAAGTCATGACTTTCTTGAATTCATGAATGTCTATCTCTCTGTAACAATATAAGCACTAACTCATTAAGCCAGACAAAGTTTGGTCTTTGAAAGTCTGATAGAAATAGCGACAGTATGAGAAACAGGACAGCATGAATAAGAAACTTATGCAGTCATCCCTCGAACCTCCCCAAATAACTAAGTCAGCAGTCTTTGAATCATGCAATTAACTGGAAATTTTCATCTTTACAAACAATTGGTGTTATCTTAATAGAGCATAAGTCCAAGCATCAACTTGCCATTATTGAAGCCATAGAGCTCAACGATTTCCATACTCAATCACCATAATATCTGAAGGGCACAAACCCATAGTATAATTATGAAACTGATGTATCTACCTTTTCTTCATAATTCTGAACATGAATTATTTAAGAGTCGAGAAGGAAAAGCAACAATAATCATCAAAGTCACAGAAATATGAATCACTGAAACAAAAAAACATAAATTTTCCAAGTCTCGCAACTACATAAAACAGCATACAAAACTGGAAACTGCTGTCTTATTCTTCTGCATCCCAGTGCACAAACACATATGAGGAGGGACCTTCCATATCCTTCTATGCGTTCAAACACATATGAGGAGGGACCTGCCATATCCTTGTATGTGTTCAATAATTGACATGAGATCCCTCATGTGCTAGTTCTTACATTCTTATCGTACAAGAAAGTCGTACAACAAAGGACAAATAATTTTACTCATATCCCTACTTTACAAATTGCAATTTTTAAAAGTTAAAAGTAGACTCCTACCCATTACAATCGAGATCAAACATCTTGAATGCCACTGAAAAACTTGATTCAGGGATACTCAGCAGTGTGACTAAAAAAATATACCTGTACAAAATGCAATAAAGTAAAGGCTTATTCCGTCTTGAACATAAGTATAGCTAATAACTCAAGCTGAATGATTTTAAAGTTCAAATGTGATATGGAGGGAATTCAGGAGAAACAGAGAAAAACAAGACAAGGGGGAAGATCACTTAATTATGGAAAAATGATCAGTTGAGTAGAGAACAGAGAGACTGCATTGAGACTTGGGACTCACTCTTTGAAAGATATGTGGCCGTCATTGTTTGTGTCAAAAAGCATAAAAAATTTCGATGGGGCACATAGCAGTTCTCCCGGATTTCTTTCACCTCTGAGATATCCATCTCTCACGAGGTGTGATTCAGATGGAGGAAACACAGGAACAACTGCTCTCATTAGATCTGCTGGTGTCATAAATATTTCTCCGTCATGGGCTTCAAAAGATGCAAAGTACTCAAAGACCTTCAAAGAAACAAGAAAATGTTGAAACAAAAAGTTAACTATGGACCCTCATGTAAATCACAGGCTTGATAGAACAAGTTTTAAAAGAGAGATAAAGTTGAGATCTTTACAGTAAACTACAAACGTAATATCCCAGTACACTTATCATTTGAAGAAAAAGAACATTTCCGGCCAATCGGATTGCCAAGTAGGTTAGAGAAGTTCAGAAAGGCCTCACTGGTCCTCGTATTAATCACATCTGTAACAAGCTAGGTGCTTATGATTTGTATGCACCAGCTTGAGGGGGAGTGTTAGAATAGGAATAGGATTACATAGTCCTATTTAGAATTGGAATAGGAATAGGAATAGTATGTTGTTTCCTAGTTGGATTTGGATTAGGCTGTACTGTCTATAAATAGGGTCTTTATGTAATAATGCAAGTACAACAATTCAATAATATATTTTTCCCCATATTTCTCAGACATGATATTGGCTAGGGTCTATCCCATCATGAGAAAAGTACGAGATATTGGATTTTTGATATGGGTTGTAGGCCACTCTACGTGGGCAAACCCGACCTGAATGGCAGAGATAAAATGAAAAATTAACTTCCCAAAGAGAATTTATTGGGAAGTAGCCAACTAGAAATGTGCATTAAGCAGTTCTTGCAACAGCAAAGTCTCTTCTCCTCTACATAAAGATGCTCCTTCATTCTTCTACGGTGTGTAAAAAAAGATCTTTCGCGTGCCCTCAACAATATACTCAAGGAAGATTAAAATGGACATCAGTTCATGAACGGAACTCCACATCCCAGAGAGAGACGATGTTGGCTTGGAGCAATTTCACGACACAAGTTTTGCAAAACTTGTGTCGTTAACAAGTACACAATCGATGTTCTTGTTACTATATAAATCTTAAAGCATTGAACCTTGTCTTGTAAGGTAAATCGTGAAATTGGAAATATTCATTTGAATGTTAGACATTCATACCAAAGTTCTGCATCTAGAGTCTAGATACTACAACAGCAGAATAATGCCATACTGGTATATAAGAAGATCAAATGGAGAGTAAGTTGGATAGGATGACATGACTTAGTTAGTCACTAGTTCTAACAGATAAACCAGACATCCAGAAAGTTACTCGATATAAAACAGTTAAGAAAAATATGATACCAATGACCAATAGCAAAATATAAACAACTAAAGGCAACATGTGGGTGTAAAGATTCAGTACAGCTTCCCTTCATTTGATTACAAGAAACACGACATTTAGTCGTCCACATACTAGTCAGGGAAACCAAAATATGTTTCTGAATCTACTGTCAATTATAATTAGTAATAAAAGGATGAACAATTGACATACAAGATAAGTGAAAGCATAAATTTTACATCCGGACTTAGGTTCAATTAATACCTTTTCAGGAGGACTTCGCATCCTAATACGCTTTTCATATTTAAAGAATACTTTTCTTCTAAAAGCATCTGCAAATACAAGTTAACCCTAATTATATTCAGAAATAAGAAAAACAGTATAATAAATCATTTGAGTGAAATTACCTCCAAAGAGAAACTTTGGTGGATGATTGTCAAGAGATTGCGATGTGTGGGAAAAAGAGAAAGATGGGTAATTGGGGGAAGAAAAGGAGTAAAATGCGAAAGCTAAAGTGGAACTGGTAATGATTCCACTAACCCATTTGAGGAAAGATATTGGAGGGCTTTTTGGATCCTGCTGTACTTCAGTTCCGGTTAAATAGCTACAATGGCGGAGTTGGGTTATGGCCATGAAATGGATGGCTGGTGGAGATCGCCGAAGAGCTGACCAACATGGCATCTTGTAGTTGAAAACGAGAGACCCCGATCGGTTGTTAACAAAATCTTTTTACTCTTTTCTCGGATTGTCAATTGAGCAGCAGGTGTCAACTAAATTTTAAAATTAAATAAAAAAGGATAACTATGATTGGTTAATATAAAAGTTTTTTTTTTTTAAATCAGGAATTAAGCTAATGACAGACACATGGCTACCTCTATCAACATTCGACTCTACTATATGAAGTCTTTATCACTATCAGGCAGTGTCGATGACAGATTCATTACTACCTCAATCAAAATAAAAGCTAATAAATATCTAACTCTAAAGCAACATGAAGTAAATATAATGATAGGTTGGAGGTTTGGAAACATACTTTGGAATTCAAATTGAGCATGATCAAAACAGAATACTTGGAGTGCAAATTTAATATTGCGAGAGATGAAGCGGACTTGAAGTAAAGTTTGCTACTCAATCTATTCCCAAGAGAGAAAGCTTCAAATATTATGGTTCCATCATCCAGAGTAGTGGTGATATCGATAATGATGTGACACATCGTAATGGGGGAGGGGGGAGGGGGCACCATGGATGAAGTGGAGGTTTGTCTCTGGAGTATTGTGTGATAAAAAATATTATCTAAACTTAAAGGTAAGTTTTACAGAATGATAGTTGAACTGTCTTTGCTATGTGACATAGAATGTTGGTCAGTCAAATATTTACATGTTTAGAAGATGTAGGTTGCAGAGAAGAAAATGTTGAGATGGATGTGTAGACATATCAGAGATAAAATTAGGAATAAGATTATTTGGAAGAAGTTAGGAGTGACCTCTGTGTTAGACAAGATTAGAGGAACGAGACTGTAATGATTTGGGTATGTATAGAGAAAAAGTGTCGACACTTTTGTTAGGAGGCGTGAGAGGTTGGATTTAGGGATTACGTGGAGGGGTAGAGATAGACCGAAAAAGTATTGGGAAAAGGTGATTAAATTGAAAAAGTATTGGGGGGCAATATTTTGATATCTAATTGGTATCATTTAGGATTATATTTTTTTAAGAAATAAATAAAAATATTATTAAATTCTACCAGTATATTGATATCATATCAATATCATGAGTCCGGAACAAAAAAGGAAACAATTTTTTTGAAAAATTCCAAAAGGGAAACTCTTTTTTTCATACCGAAACGGTAAAGGCTCAGATGGGCTCTGCCACTGAGCCCTCTTTTTAACAGAAATGCAGCAAATTGCGGCTGCTGTCTGCACTACTATAACTCTTTTTTTTTTTTAAATATATATTTTTATGTGAAATATAAAATTATTAAATATCATAATTATAATTATTTTATTTTTTATTTAAATTATTTAATTTTATAAATATAAATAATTTGAAAATTGAATTTATTTTTATATAAATAAAAATAAAAACTACAAACTCTAATAAATTTGTATAACATTATTTTCTTCCTTAATATTATATTATACTAATACTCATTTAGTTTTAATTTATTTGTCTAATTTTAATTTGATAAAATTTAATTAAAAAAATACTTTCGAATGGTGGTATATGTATACCCTATTTGTATACATATTTGTATATCATACAAGCAGATGTTGACATCAGCATGATGTCAGCGCACGAATTTTAATATTAGAGGGGCAAATTTTAATATTAAAGGGGCAAATTTTAATATTATAGGGGTATAAAATGTAAAGAGATATATAAATGTAAATAATTTGCACTAAAGGATACAAACTTAGTTTTCCCTAAAATAAATGTATTTTGAGAGGCAATAGATTGCAAAGGATGCCTTTTTTCCTAGGAAAATTGAGAAGCTATTGCAGTTAAGCCGTTAATAATGCGCTTCACCAACTCATTGTCTTTATCCCCATTGATGATGACTTCATCCCCGTGGATGATATGGTTTTCCACCGCAAATGGACCTCACCCCAAGTCCTACCACTTCTTGCATCAAGTGATGAGGTGTGCAATATATTTGATCACTTCCATTTTCAAGCGTAAAATTTCATTATCTACTCAATGTTGTCATGCACTTTCAACAATTTTAGATGACTGCCTTTATAAAAAAATTCACACACTCCAAGAGGGTATCATTTTTCCTAAGCAAAGCAAGGAAGTCATCATCAATAGGATAATGCAAACTCTTTTCTTTTTTTTGGGGGGGGGGGGGGGGGGGGGGGGGGGGGGGGGGGGGGGGAGGGGAGGAAGAGGGATCATTTAGCTTAATTTATATAGGATTTTGCTCCTATACTTTCAATTAAATTCCTTATTAATTAGTTTAATTGGATCTTCATCTCTATTTTACTATTTAATTAGTATTACTTTCTCCTTGCATATTTATTTGTCCATTTTGACTTGGCACACTCGTTATAAATTATAACATTAGGCTATGGAACACAACTTTTTACTTATTCACATATGGTAAACGTATCAATCAACTATGCTTCAGTCTGAAACAACCTAGAATATGACTGTCGATGCCGGATATACAATATTTTTGTGAAAAACAACTGAAAATTGAATCACTATAACTTCTGGTTTGATGCACTATTTTTAGAATAGTTGCAATGTTGTATTTGATTATTTGGACAAGCATTGAATCGATCTTGGGTAATTTAAAAAGATGGAGAAGATTTGTGGGTATGCATTTGATTCAATAACTTTTGGCATAAATGTGGAAATTCTGGTAAAAGATGGAGATTGATTTCTACATATTTTTGTCGGTGCAAAAGATGATGTGAATGAGATGGAATCTGGACAATGGGGATACACTGGCCAAGTCAATTAAGCAATCATTGAAGATAATCACAAAGAACAAGTTGCGCATTAACATTCTTTCAGAGCTAAACTATATGGTTTTGACTTTGCTCATCACCAACAAGTAATTTTGCCTAACTCTTAAGAAGTTTAGGACTTTCAGCTATTCAGAGCAGTGGTAGAACCAACTTGTATTAAGGAGGTTCATCTGAACCCCATTATACTGATGTTGAACCCCTTTTAACTAGTTCATGTTTCTACTTCTTTAAAGAAAATCAAGAGTGCAGAAGAATTTTTGTCTTGTCTTGTTGTTGTTTTCAGCCACTATGATTACCTTGTACGTACACCACAAAACAAAGAATGAGTTATAGTTTGATTGGAAAACAGGCTTTAATTAGAAATACTAATTTGTACAGAATTAGACATTCCAAGTATAAAGGGATTGCAACACCTAAAATAGAAACCCAGTCCTAATTTGTACACAAGAAGATATTCCAAGTATAAAAGGATTGGTAAGTATCGGCTAAATTCTTTGTCTATTTATATCAACTCATTATTCATACAAGTTTAAAGTATTTGCAAGTACCACCTGAAATTCTTCTTTGGCTATTTGTTCCTGAAATTCTTCCTTCTTTCTTCTGAAACATGTTGTCCTCATCATCCAGAAGAGGCATATTATTCTGTGTGTTTCTGTTCTTAGGTATAAGCATTGTTTCTGCCACCCCTCCGGCTCCTGCTCCGACATGAACCTCTTCTTGCATCAACGTGGATGGTTGTGCATTATCTTTGATCACTTTCATTTTCAAGCGTAGAATTTTATTGCCCACACAATGTTGCCAAGGACTTTCAGCAATTTCAGATAATTGCTTTTACAAAGGGTTCACGCACTTCAAGAGGGTACCATTTTTGTTAGAACCCGTATATTTGTGTTTTGGTACCATGGCAAGAATTTGAGATCACTAGTGTTATTTTTTCAGGATTTTGAAATGGTGACAAGGATTTGAAGATAGGTTGAAATTCTTCTTCTCTGGAGTTAAATGAATGAGTTCTAATGTCTTGGATGGTGTTATATTGATAGAATAACTAAGAAAATTTGATTGTTTCGTTGAACTTGAAGCTTGTGAAGTGAATTCCGAACTTGGGTATATATGTATGTATAAGTGCAAATTGTTTCAATTCTCTGTCTTTATGAATTGTTGGGGTAAAATATGTTTCTTGTAGGCTTATATGAGAGTGGAAAAAGTATAAGAACTTGTGGGTATACCTTCTTGAACTTGTGGTCAAATTGGAAGTGGAAAAAGTATAAGAACTTGTGGGTATACCTTCTTGAACTTGTGGTCGAATTGGAGGGCATATAATTGTGAAATTGTTGCGTTTTGATATAGTGGGTTCTTGCCGAGCGTTGGAGTATTGCGTTGTGATTCTTGGAGTGTATTGAGGTAATTTAATATGTTATTTATGTGTGCTATGAACAGCTGCCAGTTTTTCAAAAAATTTAAAAAAATGAGAACATCTCGAGTTTTAAGCTTCCATTTGGTGTTTAAATGATACTATTGGACTCTTGAGTCT
>DF366339.1:0-11167 GCA_000787875.1 Solanum virginianum
AGCACAATATCTGAATATTATAAAATTTTGTTAGTATACATTTATTGTATATTTTGTAAACTTTTAGTGCACCTAAATATATAAAAGAGAGATATACTAAACCACGTGAAATGACCAAGAAGACGACTACAAAAAAAACAATACTTGATTGTTTAAGAGAAAGTTTTTTTTTTTTCTGTTAATTTTTGTTATTCTAATGTGCTTCTTATTGCATCATTATATAGTATCTAGTTCATTAATTTTTGATTGGTTGGCCAAAAAGAATTTAATGCTCTATAAAAGGTGATTATCAAGGAATAGTGTAGAGATAAGACATAGGAGCACATGGTCACCGAGCCACTTGGACCTCTTACCAGACTCATTGCAGGCCCATTCGTATGATTTTTCGAGAAAGTTGCGTCGGAGCCCCCTGCAGTGCAAGAATCCATGGGCCACAGAAAATTGTTGAAATCGTCTGT
Source organism: Solanum virginianum (assembly GCA_000787875.1). NCBI lineage: Eukaryota > Viridiplantae > Streptophyta > Magnoliopsida > Solanales > Solanaceae > Solanum > Solanum virginianum. The sequence continues at coordinate 459 of DF366339.1, forward strand.
TTCCTATTTGTTGGCCTATAAAATCTTACCAGGCGTCCCTTGTCGTCATTGGGCCACCTGGGCCTTTTGTCGAGCTTGTTGCGGAGCAACTCGTATGATTTTTTGAGAATGTTGCGCCAGAGCCCTTGCAGTGTCAGAATCCGTGGACTAACACTCACAAAAAACTGTCAAAATCGCATATTTCCTGTTCTTTGGCCAATAAAATTTTACCATGCATCCCCCACCACCGCCGAGTCACTTGGGCACCTAGCACAACAGCTGAATATTATAAAACTTGTTAGTATATATATATTGTGTATATTTATAAACTTTTAACGGACCTAGTTATATAAATTTCAACATGGAGATAGACGAACAGAAATATATTAACCACATGACATGATTAAGAAGGCGATTATGAAAAGCAGAGTCTTTGAAGTCTTGTCCATGCCCAAGAGTGTTTTTTTCTTCTTTTTGTTTTGTTATTTTAATGTGCATATTATTGCAACATTATATAGTGTCTAGACCATTAATGACTTGGTAATCTTTTTACTTTTTAAGAGATTTATATATTCATGTAATATTGAAATTTGGTTGGTTGGTCAAAGAGAATTCTCTGGTCAAAAGGAAGGTGATTACCAAATAGTTCTTTCGTTCTATTTTATGTGTTGCTTTTTGACTTAATATGATATTTTAAAAAAAAATACTTTTGAAATTTGTGGTCTAAAAATAATTTTTAAAAATTTATATGAATGAAAATTATTTTATTAAAGGTAAAATGATAATTTTAAAGTAAAATTATTTCCCATTGAAGTAAGATGACATTTTTTTAAACGAACCAAAAATTAAAAGGTGTCACATAAGTAAAAGACAAAGGAATACATTTAAATTTGAATCATGTTGGGTCCTAATACATGTAAGACTTGAGTAATGTGGATTGGATCAGTGATTTTTACCTCAAACGATGCACCAAAATCAATTTCTGAAGCTGCCACATTGGTAATGTGGATTGGATCGATCTGTAAAATGTGAGACTTGAGCAATATGGTTTGAATCGATTCATATTTCAAATAAAAATAAAGTATCAAAGTAAGTAAATATTAAGAAGAATTCAAACTCAGAGTCTACTTATTTTTATTTAATTAGTTATATTGTTATTCATTAATTGTTTATTTTGCTTATCAATATATCTATTTGATATGAATGATATTATGTTAAAATTGAACTAAGCTAAACCATTAACTAAAAACATTTTCATTATATCTTAGATTTTTTAAAAAAAAATTATTTGATGTTCGGCACCCATATTGATGCATCAAATAATAATAAAGATATTTTTAGATTAAATCATTGTCTATTCACTTTATCTTAGATTTTTTTATTTTTTCACGCAATGTCTAGTATTCACATTGAATCTCGACTAAATCCACGTTCATGCTAGGAAATCCCATAATGGGGGCAAAGTGCTCCCTAACAAAGCCAATTTTATACCCAAGGAGAGTCGAACCCGAGTTCTTAGTAAAGAATAAAAGAATATCTACCACTTTACCATAACTCTTTCTGATATTTTCGTCAATTTTACACTAGCTTAAAAATATTTTTGACCTTTTTCTATTTATAATTTTCAGATGAGGGACAGTTTCGACAATTTCACCTCAAATAAACCAAACCAAAACCCTAATTTTTTTTTTATAAATTACATTTACCATTCAAACACCAAAAGAGCGCAGCCATGGCTTCTAACAATTGCTTAAAGTTTGAGTAAAATCAATTTTTTTCGAAGAAGGATTGCTTCTACTTGTAGGTATATCTATTTATATTTATTTTTATAGTTGGATCTTGAAATTTATTTTTTGCACCAAATAGCCCTTTGCAATATAAAGTTATTATTGCAGAGAAAATACGAGATAAAGGTTTTTTTTTGGGTGCCAAACTGATATATTTTGGCAAAAAAATTGGCTGAATTGTTTAGTCATTTTATTCAGCTTCACTTTGCCAAAATTAAAAAAAAATTGAGTTTTTTTTTGAAGATGTATAAATTTTTTGTGTTTATGTGAATTTAAGACTTGAAATCAAAATGATGAGAGTATTTAAGCTGAATTATATGTTGAGATTCATATATTAGCCTTCAAAGTTCTCTGATTGGATTGCCCAATTAAAATTTCAATGTTTAGTGGGTTTTATGTGTTATGAAATGAATTTTTTTAAGAACAAATAAGAGTGCTAAATAAATGATTTTTGGTTAAATTTTGTGATTTTGACTGCTTAATCAAATGGAATGGAGGGGATTGGTTATTATTTGAAAGACTTGTTTTTTGTTTATTTCTTATTTTAGAATGGATTTTAGTTGAGAAAAGTGGCAAAGCAAAATGATGATGAACTGTTTGCTGAATTATTTTTGTGAAGATAAATATCATAAGCCTTCAAAGTTCTCTGATTGCGCTGCTTTGATAATGTTGAAGCTGTTTGTTGTGTATTGTAGTTTGATTATCGTATTATTTTGTTGTAGTTACTGTTTAGAATGATTTATCAGGCTTTCAATAGTGTGTAGTTGTATTATCTAAGTTTGTCATACATATGACTCGATCTCGACTCCACTTGTGTGGTTACATTGTAGAAGAACTTAAATTATGAGCTAAGCCATCAAGATGAACTTTAGATGCTTCTCTGTTTAAGGTCTTTTGTGTATTTTTCAGCTTTTGATCTGATATAGTGTAGCTAATGGGAGGCATTAGTTGGCTTCATTGAGTAGTTTCATATACTTGAGGCTGACTTTAGATAGAAAGGAACAGAGGTCACGTATTAGGATAAAAGGTTAATAGGCTTGTAGCGATTGTATGTTGTCTTGCCTTGTGTTGTAGTAGGTTAGTAGGATTAGTTATATCTTTATATATTGTGTTGTTACTATTTGTCATTTCTTTTCTTCTTTTGGGGTTGATATTTTGAGTCAAGGGTCTCTCGGAGAAAACCTCTCCGTCTCTGCGAGGTAGTGTTAAGGTTTGCGTATTGTTTGCTGTTTTTTCAATGTAGCTAGTTCTTGTTCATTCTCATTAGGGAATTTGCCTTGATTTCGATTCTATTAGGTATAAGTGAGCTAGTAAGTCCCTTTGGTAATTGATTCTATATTCAAGGTCGGATATTTTGTCTTGAACTTTCCAATTTACTTGTCCTCACATCAGACCTCCATCTCCATTTCTTTGAAGATGATTGCGGAATTGAGCACCAAAATACATGGTCTTTCGTATTATACTATCGTCGGACTATACGAGCATGGTGCTACATTAAGGTTGTTTCTTATTATCTGTTGCTACTTGACTGTTACATCATTGGCAAAAGATGTGTTGATCATAAGAAATACATCAATCACATTTTTAAGTAACAATCTTTTTATTCAGTTTTATGTGTTCTATCAGTGTCTGTCCTGTTGTATCCGTTGATTCGATTTGAGCACCAAAATACATGGTCTATCGTATTTATACATAGACTATACGAGCATGGTGCTACATTAAGTTCTTTTCTTATTATGTATTGTCACTTGACTTCTCATTCTTCGTCGATGGCTGAGGATGTTTTCAGAATAAGAAATACATCGGATTTATCTTTTTTATTAGTATTGAATTCATTTCGTTGTCGTTCATCATCCTTGTTAGAAGTTCAGTTGAATGGTAAATTGATAGTTCATCAATAAAGTTACAAATTGATACTTCTGTTAACTTCCTCTAGATATTTTTTGAACTCAAGACCTTTAAAGAGGATAATTAAAGGTCACTTGGATGTTTAGTATCTCCATTGGTGTTCGGTTAAATCTCCGTTCGCATGGGCCATGACCGTATTGTATATTTGTTTAGTTTTCGAATAACAAGATCGCGTGGTCATATTAATAATTGATTTGAAAAATATTTTGTAAGCACTTTTGTATTTTGTATTTTCTTCCTCCCATATTAATTGTCAATATTACTAAACATGTCTATTCTAACTAACTCGTCAATATAATAACATATTTAGTGAAATCTCATAAGTGCGGTATGAAGAGGGTAAAATGTATGGTTCTTTCCGGGGAATTTTTGTCTCAAATTAAAATATAATTAATTAACTTTTTTCATTTTTCCTTAAAATTAATTATTTTAAAGTAAACAATATTGATGACATTAAAAAAAGTGAAGAGTAAATCAATTAAGAAAATCATTTATGATTTCGTAAAATGTGTGAAAGTGAGACATGTGAAAGAAAAAAAAAATGAAAATATATACGACTCCCTCCCAATAAACAATTTATCTCTTCTAAGTTCTTATGAAACTTATGAAGTTATAATAATGCGCATAAAATTGAAGACTTTGAGTCGAATTGGATTGACCTATTTTAAGTATTACTAAAATAATTTTTAAATAAATATTTGGGTAAATTAAAAAGATGTTTATTAATATTTAGTTTTAAGCTAAAAAGCTAAAAATAGGCAAAAATAAATAAGTTGAAAAGTTTAACTTATGATTTTTGGCTTATAAATTAAATTGAAAGGCCAAAAGTCATGAAACTACGGTAAGTTAAAATGTTAAAAAGGAATGAAATATGCCTAAAATTACATCAAAGCAAATGATCTCAAAAGATTTGTATTTTTTTTTTCTCAATACAGACTTAGGTAAAGAGACGGCACAATGGAGGAAAACAAATTCACATATATGTGATGGCTAAAGAGACTGCACAATGGAGAAAAAAAAATTCACATATATGTGATGACTACTGTTGAATATGAAATGTTTATTATATATTTTTCTCTATTCTGAGAGACGAAATCACATAAATTAGGATGGAGAGATAATATTAATTTTGTTCTCTATTCTATTTACTCTCTTTTATTTATTTAAAAAAAAACCAATGAAATAATTATTTTAATTTTATAAGCATTGCATTTTTTTAAAAACATATATACAATATATAATAAAATAACAATTATAATAATGACAGTATTTATGTAAATTGTGAATGCCAAAATATACAATATATTGGGCAATAATTAAATATAAACTTATAAATTAATAAAAGAAATAATTTTTTAAAAATTTAATCAAATAATAATCAAAAAATAATTTATAGGTCTATTAAAATTGAGTATCAACAAGGATCTCACAATTTAGGTATAAAATTGATAATTTTTTCATAATTATTCGTTGATGACCAAAGAATTCCTTTTGACCAACTAATCAAATTTCCAAATTTGAAAAAAAAATCAAAATAAATCCCTTAATAAGTAGAAAAACTAGCAACTTATTTCTGAAAATAGTACTATATAATGCTCAATACAAAGCACATTAGAACAACAAAAACAAACAAAAGTCCTTCTCTTAGACAATATGGGCAAGAATTTAAGGATTGTGTTTTTGCTAGTAGCCTTCTTGATTATTTCATGTGGTAAGTATAACTCCCTCCAAAAATGTATTTAATATATAAATGCTATCCACTTTTCAAACATTCTAATATGATATATTAGGAGTGTAAGAAAGACTCAGATTGTGTAAATTGCGCAGCAGGATTTTCTTCTTGTGCTAATGGAATTTGCATATGTTCATCAATTCCACACAAGAGATACTCCACTAATCGTCAAGGTACATAACAATGTATTTAATTACTCGATAAAATTACATAATTGTTTTTGTTATATATATATATATATATATATATATATATATATATATATATAAGAAAATCGCAGATTGTCATATAGTTTGCAATGGATACAGAGTTCTTAGATATTTTTTTTAAGTAGCATCAATGGATAAGATAATGTTTACTTCATGAAATAAATTACAATAAAGTTTACTTTAATTTTCATATTTGCTTCTGATCAAACAGTTTGGTCCACATATTTAAATATAGTATGATTTATATTTAATAATCATTAGTTATTCATAAACATACACATTTTCCATCAACACAGGTTGGCATACCCATTTTACATTTCAAAAATCCATCACAATCTTCTTGACTTGTACATCTTGCTTCCCATTTTCCTTCTGTAGAGGACAAACATATAGTTAGGAATGGCAAATAGATGGTTCAAATCAAATTTGCACGGGTTGAAAATAAATTAAATAAAAATATATAAAATATTTCACTCGTTCGATCATGATCAGGTGTGAACATAAGCTAAAAATCAAAACAAACTCAGATTTTCTAAAAGTACGAACTCATGTATAACGAGTTTTATGGATATTCGTCTATTTCTACACTCAACTACGATGTTCAGACTCAATTAACACAAAAATAATCAATATTTATCATGGTTCTAATGTTCTAGGGGTATGACTAAGTACAATCTCTATAAAAAAATAATTTATTGCTAAATTGTTTATAGTTAATACATCTTTTAACAATTTTTATGAATTAAAGTTAATAAAATGTTAATAAATATTAATTTTTAGTAGTGAAATGGTGAATCATACACATATATTAAAATAGAAAAATGTCATTTTAGGTAGATCCTTAATAGAACTAATTAATAAACCACTAAGGTTCCTCACACTATAATATTTTATGCTTTTAACTTACTCTAAAAATGTGGCCTAAACTTTAAAATATTAAAAATGTGATTTAAATTAAAAAGAAAAGAGTAAGGGGGGACCGTCATAATTTGTTGAATATATGTTGGGATGCGATGGACATTCACAAAACCCATCAACACAAGTTCCAAGTGTGCCATGACATTCCAAGGTATGACAATCTTTATTAGTCTCACACATTTGTCCTGTCACCGTATCTAAAAATAATAAAATTCATTAGTAAAATTATTTTAAAAAGACTCTCAATACAAATAAAAATAAATTAGAGTAGTATGGAAAGAAAAAAATGATAATGAAGAAAATATGACAACTAATTAAAAAATTATACAAAACATACATGCAAAGAACAATAACATCAGCCTCATAAAATGATAGAATTAACTATGTATAGATAAAATTTTACTTTTTTAACCTCTACATATAATGATATAAAAAAACATTTTGTGCAACTACACATTATTACAGACTAGATTAGGGATGACAATGGGGCGGGTATGGGGTGGATTCAGCTCAATCCACAATTTTTTAAAATTATCTCATTCTATATGTTGGTTTTTTTTTTCAATCCTTTCCATCCCACCTTCTATGATGACTTTTTTCATTTTTAATGCACCTCGTTCCGTCCTGCATGATGACTTTTTTATTTTCAATCCGTCTCGCCCCACTTATATTTTTAAGTTCTTTTATTTTTTTTAATTGAGTTTAATATGAAAAATAAAAATTCGTAATTTTTTTCGCTAGTTAACATCTCAACAACTAATTAACTATTTTTAGTTAGCATTTCAATAATTATTTTAATCATTAATTAAAAGTTTCTAATTAATATTTTAACAACTAACAATTTATCGGATATGTCTAGTTTAACTTTTAGAAAAAATAAAATAAAAGTCAATGTTTAATATAAAAAGTTTATATCTTTGATTTTTACTAATTGCAAAGGTTTAAATTTCTTCGAATTCCTATTTAATTTTTTAAACCCACAACTCACCTCGCCCCCGCATTAGTTTGAAAAATAGTTATTTCAACCTGCCCCGCCCTGCATAATTTTAAACCTACTCCACTCGCATAGCTCCAAACTCGCCCCGTACTGCCCCGCCCTGTTCCCATCACTCGACTAGATCCACCATGTTGTTTGAGGAAAAACCATCATAACTTGAAAGAAACTTCTTATAAACTTTTTCTTTCACTCAAAACCAAATTTCAATTAATCTTTAATTAGGTATAATTTATGTTTGAATGTTGTGTATATACGTGCAAAAGAGGAATATATAGTCATATTCTAACCTTGTGAAATAATCAAGAATAAGACTACAAAAGCAAATTCACCAAAAGTCTTAGCCATATTGTATAAGAGAATTATTTTTTTTTGCTTTAGTGTGTTTATGTTTACCACATTTACATTATATATAATAGTAAGTTCATCAAAAGCCAATTTTGCTTCTAAAAATATAAACTAGTCAAATAAATACACTTTTCTATATATGTAGAAAGAGATATGCTAAACATTCTTCACATGAGTACTCATGGTGTAAGAATCATTAATATTTTACTACCACAATACTAAATAGTGACTTTTTTAGTAAATTTTATTTACCTCTATAATTTTTTGGCTTTGAAAAACAATATTCCAGCCCTTTCCCTTATTGAAGAGGAAAATAAACTCCCTTGGTATTAAATTGTACAAAATAGACCTCAATTAAAATGGGTTATAATATTTAGTTTTTCTAATAATTAAAAATTTTAGGTAGACTTGTATCATTTTGTATGTGTAGACGATAAAATTTGCGTCGAGAAAACAATAATTCAGAATGAAAATATTGCAACAATTGTAGTATTTGATTTTAAGTATGTGTATGTTACAATCTCTATAAATCACTTGATTAGCCTTTTCAACTACAAATTCAAGGGCTTACTTGTTTAGGCTTACTTGTCTTGGTGGGTTAGGCAAGCGCCGTCACACCTATTTTAGGATTGTGACATGGAGAGAATCGAATTGTATATGTATATTTGTCAAATTATATGTGTATATCTATCAAATAATTGTATATGTGTAACTAATATATATATGTATTTGTATATCTGGCAAGCGAGATTGGTAGAGAGAAGATAGATGCGAGCGAGATCGAGAGAGGTGAGCGAGAGAGGACAAAGAGCGAAGAAAGATAAATTGTATATGTATATTTGTTGAATTGAATATGTACATCTGTTTAATAAATTTTACATGATTATATTATGTAATTATAAGTTTTTTAACCTCTGTATTTTTTTTCTTCCTTTAGCTCTTCTTTTGATTTTAAAAACCTCGTTTTGCTTCATAAAATATTCTTTTTGTTGAACTAAAAATTTATCTTGATCCATCTTGCTACTTGTATTTGTTGCTAATATTAAAATTTTACTTTAATTAATTAATTTTTTTAGCAGGTTCATTGTATTTTCGTGTCAAATTTACGTACTTAAAGGTGTAGTTATTTTTTAAAACTTTTTACTTGGTACTTAAAGTAAAATCTAACAATTTCGTAAGATAATATAATTGGAAAAATTTTCATCACAAAATCTTGAAATTAAATTTGGTCAAAGAAATTTTTGGTTTATGGAAAGAATAAGTCAATCCTGATGTACAGTTTACCCAATCTAAGTCTTTCGTAAACTTTTCTTGATCCCCATAAACTCCCAATATCATATATAAACTCCCAATGTTTATATATATATGATATTGAAAAAATCACAGATTGTCATATAAGATAATGGATTTTTTTTTAAAGAGCATCAATGGATAAGATAATGTTTATTTCATAAAATAAATTGCAATAAAATTTACGTTTCATATTTGCTTATGATCAAACAATATGATCTTTTCAACATTACATATTATATCAACACATTTTGATGTAGTCCTTTCTCACTTGCCACCCCATCTGAAAATTACAAAAATTATTAGCATCTTCTTGTGAGGATTACAAAACTTGTTAAAACAAATATGTATAATTAATTTTAATTAAAATAAACCTTACATTTCTTTTCATCTGGGCTAATATCACTTGCCAACATGCCTGATAATTAGTTACAGAACTCATGAACATCTTGAAAAAACATAATTTTAAGAGGATTTAGTTATATACATACACATATAGTCTAAATTTAATTATATATACACGTATATGGTATAAGTGAAAATAATAGTAATATTATGTGTAGTGGACAGAGCTACACTATCTTGAAGGGGTTCGCGATGGAAAATTATATTATTTTATATATAGTTAAAATAATTTTTTATGTATACACAGTAGATGTCGAGCCCTTTTCGACTAGTTTGAGTGTCTACTTCAGATTTTGAATCCCCTTATTATCTTGAGGGGGTTCGAGACGGAAAACTACACTATTATATATAGTTAAAATAATTTTTTATGTATATACAGTAGATGTCGAACCCGCTTCAACTAGTTTGAGTGTCTATTTCAGATTTTGAATCCCCTAACTATCTTGTTTGAGTGTCTATTTCAGATTTTGAATCCCCTAACTATCTTGAGGGGGTTCGCGATGGAAAACTATACCATTTATATATAGTCAAACTAATTTTTTATGTATAGAGTAGATGTCGAGCCCTTTTTGACTAATTTGAGTGCCTACTTCAGATTTTGAATCCCTTTAATATCTTGAGGGGGTTCACCATGGAAAACTATACTATTTATATATAGTTAAAATATTTTTTTTATGTATATACAGTAGTTGTCGAACCCCCTTCGACTAGTTTGAGTGTCTACTTCAGATTTTGAACTCCCTTAGGGGTTCGCAATGGAAAACTATACTATTTATATATAATTAAAATAACTTTTTTATATATATACAGTAGATGTCGAAGCCCCTTTGACTAGTTCGTGCATCTACTACTTCAGATTTTGAACCCTCTTATTGAAAATTCTTACTCTACCACTGATTTGATTAGATGTAACCACACATGGTTATAATTTGTGTGAAATAGAGATACCTTCAGGATGGCATCTACATACACCTCGTATACACCTTGGATATCCAGTTTGACATACCATATGAATACAGTCTGATACACTATTACATGGGATCTCACTTTTCACCACAACTGAAAATTACAAAATTCATCAGCATCTTGAACATATAATTAAAAAAAGTTTATAAAAACATAAAAATAGACCGCGAGCG
>DF366337.1:1539-20951 GCA_000787875.1 Solanum virginianum
TCTCTGATTTAGATGAGAAAAAATCCACAAGTGGATATTGTTCACCTTAGGTGGTGTGTAATATCATGAAAATCAACTTAGCAAATGATCATTGCTAGATCGTATAAAGTTAGAGTTTGTAGCTCTAGAGCTATCTGGTTTTGAGACTGAGTGGCTAAGAAATTTCTTAATGAGTATCCCTTTGATAAATAATGTATTATCTCTTATGCCTATACATTGTGATATAAAGCCGCAATTGTTGTTGCGAAGAATAAGTCTTACAATTGTGAGAGTAGACACATAAAATTGAGGCATGATGTCATAAAACAGCTGTTGAAAGATGAAATAATTTTCATTAATTATGTGAAGTCAGAATTGAATGCAGCAAATTCACTTACTAAACCCATGGAAAGAAAATTAATTCTTCAAACCACAAAAGAGATGAGTTTAAGCCCAATGTGATTGTCAATAAAGATAGTAACCCAACATATGTGATTGGAGAGCCCATGAAGTAGGTTCATATGGGTAATAATAAGTTGTTATTAACACTGTGCACTAACTGAGAGTGTTTGAACTGCTACTAATTATGAGGGATGAGTTATTAACTCTTAATAAATTTATAGTTTTTAATTAAGGATAGTGTATTTAAAGTAGTGTACACTTGATGAATTCACCTATATGAGAAGCAATGTGAGGCTGCTCCTATGAAACTTTAGCCTAGTCTCTAGAGCTCTCATAAATAACCAGGCACGTGCATGGCGTATCGGTGCAAAATTGTGTTGAACAACAAAATTACTGAGGTCAAAATGTGATTACTAAGATTTCTGGCTTAAAATAAGAATTATTATATTTCACTAGTAATTTTATAAGTTATATTTTATCAATCTAAGTTTGTTTCATAGTTTAAAAGACGCCAAATCTATTGCATTTTGTTCATGCAAATCTAGTAAGTCAAAATATTTTTCTATAAATTCTTTTGAAATATGTGGGGAATTGTAAGTGGTTTAATTTATTTCAAAGGAATTGTTGTAAAATGTATTTCTACATATTTTCATGGTGTATTTGAAGCGTTTTGAAGAAATAATTCAGAGGAGCCATAATTTTGGTATTACTTAAAGATGTGGTAAAATTGGCAATTTCATATAATTTGTAAGGAAATGCTTTGCCACTAGTTAAGTAACCAAGTGTCCATCCATGTGTCATATGGTTAGGCTATTCTTTGGCCTATAAAGAGGGCCATTTTTTCCCTTGAATGCGCAGTAGAAAGCAAAAACTTTCGACCTTCTTTTTACCAATATCTCGTGCTCCTCTTCCACTTCCATTTCCATATTTTTTAAAATGTTTTTGTTAATTATTTTTGTTCTCCTAAATTATCTTGTTGATGTTAATTAATTTATTGATTCTTGTATTTTCTTTTCAAAATATAAAAGGCTTGTTTAAACATTTCACATTATTGACATAGTTTCTTAGTACAACTCAAGTATTAATTTGAACTATTTAAAATATTATAATAGCAGTATCTATTTAATTTTGAGTACAAAAATAACTTCACAACTTTTTTGTCACTATAAAATCTTGCGCGTGATAAAGGCACAATTACTTGTAACAAGGAAAAAATCAAGAGTGTTCCATTGCATGATAGCACTGCATGGCTATAATTAAATCCCTGGCTCCAAGCTATCCTTACCAGTCGGCCAATAGTGTGTCATTACACTGAATAACCTGCCCTGACCCTTCCTTTTGTGTGATAGTGCTAGCCAAATTTTGCTCCTTTGCCGCAATACCATCCGCAATCACCAAATTTGATTTTTACCTTTTAAAACTCATCATCACCCCTCTAAATCGATCATTTGAAGACTTCTACTGGAAATAGAGAATGAGAACACTTCACAGGAGCCTTAAGATGAACAAGAAGATGGAATCCCTATGCTCCAAGATTGGAATTCTGATAGAGATAATAACATTCATTTTTCTTATTGAAGATAAAAGATCACGTGTTATGCATCCAGGTGTTGCTGCACTGATATTATTAGACGGAGATGTAACTTTGGAATGAAATTGTTCATCTTAGAAAATAGTAAGGATGTTCTTTGTTAACTGCAATACATTTATTAAAGGTTGTTTTTGTTAGAAATTCAGTAACTCTACATTTAATTCTATTTTAGCTGTACCAGAGTAATGATAGCTTGGATATAAATCATATACTTTATTGTCTATAGTATTCTATACTGCTTTATTTGATTTGCCGTCCTTCTTAAATGCAGTTACATTCAGAAGATGGGAAAGGTCAGTTTGAGATTGTGTTGGCATACACTGATTGTCGTAGAGCAGCAAACAACTTAATAATTACCCATTAAGTAGTCAAAGGAGTTGCAAGGAAACATGGGCTACTAGCAAGTTTTACTCAAAGGTAGGTACCACAATATTTTCATCCACATTTTGTTTTACTAGTTGATCTAGACATGTTTTTTCCCTTTAGAAATATACCACAAGCATAATTTTAGTCCTTCTAGTAAGCTAGTAACACTACTAAAAAACATAACAACTAGCATGAACTTGTATAATTTATGTTGCTTGAGACAACCCATTCCTCTCGGGAATTGTGAAAGCACTAATAATTTGGAGGATAATAGTAGTCAACCTTAATTATATCTGATTCAACTGACAATAGAACATACATTGCAATATCAAAAACCCAACAAAATTACTAATAATTTGGAGGATAATAGTAGTCAACCTTAATTATATCTGATTCAACTGACAATAGAACATACATTGCAATATCAAAAACCTCGTATAGTCATCAACAAACACCTGATAAAAATTATGGGATCCATAACCATACATAGGCATAAGCCTATTTTCTATATAGACTAGGCTGACAACATTTTTCTAGGACACAAAAGGATAAATGTGATGGAAAAATGTATGTATAAGTTTTTCCTTTTATTTTATGTACTAGGGCTCCAAGCTGTATATCTCCTATAAAAGGAGGAGTTTTGTCACTTCAAAACATAACAAAAAATGAGTGAGAAGCAATATTGAATGGAAAGAGTAATCCATGGACATTTCTAAAGTCTACTAGAAAATAGTATGAAAGTAATATTGTGCTAAGTTGTGTGAAATAATGAGCATTTTTTCGTTAAAGTTGTAGTAATAGTTTGACACTATCAAGTTCCAAATCAATTTCAGGTATGCATTTTATTCGTTAAAAAACTTGGTGTCATCGTTACATAAATATTATTTCTATTTAACTTGATTATTATTTTAGGATGAAAATATTATTTTTTTTTCCAACAAAGTTGTATCTAAATCATAACAAATAATGATCTACCAATTTATCAGTAACTTCGTCGCACAAAAGAAAATTATAAGAAATGGTGACTACATATGAAATGCATTCTTGGATTTAAACATGTGTGGGAATTTGTAGAGAAAATGTACACAAAATTTGATAATGAGGAAATTCTGCCTCAAAATAAAAAAAGAATGTTTTGGCAAAGACACAAAAGAAGGATCAACAAGCTGTCACTCTCATCTGTTAACGTTTGGATGTAGTCATGCTTGATAAGTTGGTCAATGCAATGTCAGTTGGTCAATGCAATGTCACACCCTCAAACATAGGGAGGTCCGACCTGCACTTAGCTTAGTGCCTCACTTGACCAAGTGAACCAATAGAAATCAATAAAATGACTCCACTTGCGACAAGTTGAGGCCGACAAGGTTTAAATGACATGAAGAATTTATAATAATAAAGTAAAAAAAATAACAGAGCAGAAGATAAAACCTCTTTAAAATCACAAGTTACATTACATTCTCATGTCTAATCTTAACTTGGTCTACTAAATCTGATGTATTACAAAACTACGTACCTATTCTTTCCATCAACTGTCACGATCCGAACCTAAGGCCAAAAAATAATATGACGAATAGAAATCTAAGAGTCCCCAAACAAGTTTTGTACCATTCATTCACACATCATTGGTTTGGAAGCGCATATAAATAATAAACACATAATTTTAAGGAACGAAAAAGTAGGACTCACGCTATGGGGATGTCATAGGAATAGGGGTTAACATGGACTCACATAGCACATAAAAACTAAGGAGCGGGTAAGTATGACTCAATTTATGGGGCAATACAGGACTTAGGATCTCCTGCATTTCCACATCTAACATACATACATATCATAATTCTAATAATCAATCTATGATAGTCATATCCAATAGATAACCATGATCATAAGTTCTAAATACAACACATAGCATATAGATCCGACAAGTGTCTATAAGATGTCCAATAATACCTTTAATCATAAGATAGGACGGGGGCCAAGATATGTCTCAGGCTCACCTTCAAAGTAAATGATATATTTGTAGAGGAATGGTGGTTTGTCCTTGAAAGATAGGGCTCACCACAACAAGTATCTCAAGATCCAAGTTGGCTGTCATACGGTGGATGGAGGTAAATCTTCGGTCCCTACATGGTTAGATCATGTAGGCAAAAAGTATGTGTTAGTACATTTGAATGTACTAAGTATGCGGCATGCACATATGAATTATCAAACCTGCATTTCAAAGTTAGATGACAAGGACACATATATAGAAGGAATCATATATCAAGGAAATAGTATATCAAGATGCCATGAGCTACATGATGCATAAATGTGAAAACACTTCTTATATATAGATGAGGATGGGATCGTAGACGACACGAGACCAAGTGAGCTATACCTTGGAACCCCATTGTCTACCCCACAATGGATAAGAGGTGACCTACTTGCCAAAGGTAGATCCTTATAATACGTTCCCCCTTGAGGCATAAATATATACCTATGTTAGGCACATAGTTCAAGGAAAAGAGTATGGACCTTTGGGGATAGTCCATGCCGACTCCAATCCATCGGTGCTAGATCAACATTCCACTAGAATACGTATATATATACAAAGAGGCTTGAGACTTTCAAATCATTTTTATGTATTCTTAGGCTTAATGGCCAAATCACATTCTTCAAAATCATGCATAATACGCTAAACAGCTAAAACACTCTTCATGAAATACTTTTCATGCATTGGATTAGCTCCTCACATAGTGGTGTAAACACTCATACTTGCTCAAAGACCCAAAATCTTAGACATATATGTTATTACATTCTTGTCATAACCATAATCTTATCAAAATTATATATATAAATATAATTGGGTCTTGACCCACTTCATAAACTTCATAAAATCTATAGTCATATATACATATGCCATGAATGAAATAAGGATAGCATGAGTTGTAGAGATTCAAACTTAAATCAATAATACATTATGAAATTCAAGTAAAAACATAAGTAAAATTCACATTCAAACATAACATAGATTCTCTATGCACAAATCAAGCTTAAAAGGGGACATGCATCTTCATAGCTTCATAACTTCAATGTAATTCATCATGTAAGGACTTAAATCAACTCAAAATCATCAAATATCTACAACCCATACTTTAACTAAATTTAATAAACAATAACATTGAAAACCCATATTTAAAATAAGCAAAAATTCATGAAAATTACTTGAAAAGAGTTTGGGTCTCTTTGGTTGGAAGGGACCAAGGATTAAAACCCACATACCTTGTTTGAGAAGAATTTATCTTGAAGTTGAAATCCCAATTGAATCCTAACTTGAATCTTGAAGATGAGACTTGGAGAGAATTTTGAGAGTTTGATTCTAGAAACTAAGGGTTAGTCTTGTATGAGGGGTTAAAATTAGTGTAGGAGAGGTTTAGGAATGTAATGGGGGGTTTAAAGGTCTTAACAAGCCTTTGGGATAGGTCAAAATATTAAAAACACCTGAATAAAATGGCTCTTTAAATTTTATCCGAAACTTGACATGGTTGGCTTCACGAGTCGTGAAGCTCTTCACGGTCCGTGAAGGCACAGTGTCCAGCCCAGACAGGTTCTACGAAAGAGAGCATAACTTCTTGATTCGAACTCAGAATGAGGTAAAACCGAATATGTTAGAAAGCTATTTCAAAGAGGTTCAATTTAATAGGTTGTGGGCCACCAGTTCATGATCTAAGAGATATGCCCCTTTAAAGTTGACCCTTCTATCGGTTCTTGTGAAAAGCTTAGCCAATGGAATTCCTTTGAATTTGACTTGATGTAAAGCTTGAAAGTGAACTTAGCTTGAGCTTGAAGATTCCATACTTAGAAAAATTTGATGCCAACAACCATACAGATGGATTCACGGGACGTACTAAGCAAATGACCCGTGTACTCCTCCGTTCCACTTTACTTAGAAAATTCTTTACGATATGGTTCCGAGATGGTGACTCCATACTTAGAAAAATTTCATTCCAGAAGCCTTACGGGTGGTCACACGGGCCATGACACCCCATAAGAGTCGTGAACTTAGCCGTGTGACCATACTGGGTCCCAAAATTTTGGAATTTCAAGCCAAGGCCACCACACGACCCGCCACATTGTCTATGAAGTATCACATGGACCGTGGGGGTCCAAGTGTAGTGTGTTTTAGTTTAAAACACCATGTTTAAGGGCCAAACATCCTCCAAAGGCCAAGGGCCACTCCATAGAGCCTCCACACAGGCTGTGTGACCTCACACAGACCATGAGGGCTCCCATGGAGCGCCATATTGGTCCAAAACACTTCAAAATAAAAAATTTTGAGCTCTATTAAGGTCGTACAAAGTCCAGGTCCTTACATTAACATTATAAAAAGTCATTCATATCCCTAAGATGTAGGAATCCTCAAAAATTCCCATTAAATCTTCGACTATAAGACAATATCAAAATTCAAAACATCGTAACTATGGAAACTGTACCTATTACATCATTAAGGTTACTAATAATTTACCTTCATTTTGTTGGTGGTGCCTAGAATCTTCCTTTGTTTCAATCATGACTTCAAAGTGAATTCTGATACTTATTGCAACTCCAATTCTAAACTCATACTTGTCACTTGGAGACTCAACTAAGTGATTATCTCACAAGTACTTCCTTCTGAATATTAACACGTTCAACTTACCATGAGTTATTGTAACGATCCAAGCCTAGAACTTAGACGTGACACTGCGAATGGGGAACCCGAAGGGACCTCAAACAAGTCTCTTAGCATATCATTCACACATCTTTGGTCGCAGAAGCAAAACAAACATTACATGATATGATAAAAGGGAAGTGGGACTAAGGGAAAGTCTTGATATTCATAAAAACATAAAAAGGTCAAGGTCATAACATAAGTACATCATAATATCCAACAATACCTCTAACATAGAATGGAGCGAGGGCCAAGACACTTTCCGAGCTCACCCTCATAGTAACAAGTGTTCAACATAAGAAGTCTTAAAATAGCAAGAGTAATATAGATAGTGTCTTCGGGCTTGAGGACTCACCAAAGCTTATCTCCGAAGAACCGAACTAGCTACAAGAAGGATGATCAAAAGGTGCTCTAGTCCCTACATGGTAATATCATGTAAGCATAAAATATGCATTAGTATGTTTGAATGTACTAAGTATGTGGGATGCAATGCAACAAGACATAATCCAATATAGTCAAAATGCATAATCGTAGGCAATGGATAAGAATAATCTCAATATGATATGTATAATCAATGCGTGAAATAAAATATGCTTGTAAATCATTCAACTTGTATAGTACATAATACATGCGTGGGAAGAGACCTTAATCGACATAGACCTAGCGGCCTACCACTTGGAATCTGAGGCATCACACCCCTTCGATAAGGTGACCAAGGCATGGCACCCCTTGATAAGGTGACTGACGCATAACAACTCCTCGACAAGGTGATTGAGGCATGAGACCCCCCTCCACTAGGTGACAAAGTGACCCAGGCACGACAACTCCTCAACAAGGTGACCGAGGCATGACACCCCCTCAACAAGGTGTGGCGTACTTACCAAGGCATGCCAAACATGATAACACGATAACATAAGAGTAGCTCATAATCATATATGAACCCTTGCTTTAACATGAATGGTTCACAAGAGGTAAAAACCTTGAAATAGGGCTTAACTTGATACTTGTAACATCATAGTTACTTTTCATGAATTCAATACGTGTTTGAAAGACCTTGATTATCATATAGTCACTTGACTTATAAATCATGTAATAGATCATCAATAATTGAGAATTCTTGAGTTGACATTTTATCAAACACATGGTGGGTTCATATAATAGTTCAAAATCATGCAATTCGACAGTGAAATAAAATGAGTAAACTTAATGCAAATATACCTACCAATATGTAGTAAAACTCTCATGTAGGGTACCTTGAAACCCATCATCAGAACTTATAATAGATCATAGTTTCATAGCTCAAAACATCCATAGTCTTAATAGACAAAGATCAACTCATAATGTAAGCTTAAAATAGATACTCATGCATAATCAACAATACTAAAACTCCAACATAATTTATGCTCAGATTTCATGATAAGAGATACCTATAAGTAGTACAACTTGAAATCATACCATTTTCATAAAAAAAAAAGAAGATTGAGCTTCGTGAGTGAAAGGACCCAATAGATGAAACCGACATACCTCAAACTTGAATTTTCTTGAGATGAACTTAAAGGAAATTTAGAACTTGAAGTGAATTCTTGAATCCCAAAGTTAAGCTTGAAATCCTTAAATTTAGAATTAGATATTTGGTTAAGTCTTGGAGAGGTTTTTGTGAGGGTTTTGAGTGATATGGAGTTGAAAAATGGCTAATTATGGGAGATTTTACGTTTAAATAGGCATGGGGCTATTACCCCATGCCCTTGGACGAAATAAGAAAACTGGGAAAAATATTACACTGGTTCGCGTCTAGTCCGTGACATATATCAAATATGGAGGAGCAACTAACACTAGTCCGCGCCCCTGGCGCATCGCGGCTATGGGTCGGACAGATACTATCCCGTCAAAAATTAGGAAAAATTACTTTTCATTATGGGTCTTCTAAAATTTGGGTTATACTCATTTCTCACTCAATTTTGTCCCCTGATCAAGAATATGAAGTTTGATTTTTTATATCATGCACGAATTTTGAGATATATAAAAATTACAATTATGGGCATTCCAAAGCACATTTTTGGGGCATTTCAATATCTTCCCCTTGGAAACATTCGTTCCCGAATGTCAAAGAACCATGCATAAGAGAAGTGATCATAAATATTTCAGCCCGACATGAATGCAACAATGCATTTAAATATCATTTTAGAAAATTTCAACATGAATTTCAAAAATGACCAAAACTTGTTATCATGGATATGTATGCATGCAAAAATGTCATGAGGGCTGAAACCTAAGACTTGAAATCATAGAAAGGATTTAGTTTGCTATCTTAAGCTTGAATAGAATGAAAGAGGTACGGATATCGCTTTTTCATGTCTGCTCTGGCTTCCTATATGGCACTTTCAACCTGTAGATCTCTCCCAAGAACCTTGACAGATGCTACATCCTTGTTCCTCAACCCTCCTACATGTCTATACAATATCTCTACTGGGACCTTCTCATAGGTGAAATTATCCTCCATAACACCCTCCAACCTCAAAGGGCTCTATAGCACTCAAGTCACCCACATACTTCCTCCCTATCGACACATGAAAGACTGGATGAACCATGTTCATATCCATAGGCAACTCTATCTCATAGGCAACCTTATCAATTCTCCTTAACAACCTTTAACAACCCACAAACCTTGGGCTCAACTTCCCTCTCTTGTCAAAATGGGTCACACCCTCCATGAATGAGACTTTCAAGTAAATCAAATGATCAATATTAAGCACACATAGCCTACCTTGGTGCCCAAGGACAACATCTTCCCCTCAGGACAAAACCCCTTCCTTACCATGCTTCACCAAATCTTTCAATCCTAGGAGGGTGAGATCAAGGACTTGCTTTATCTTGACCTCTTCCACCAAAGAAGATTTGGAACCATCAAAAACCACTACATGACCATTCTCAACTTTATCCAACCTCATTTCCAACCTAGCCAATCGGTGTACTTCTCTAACCACTCCTTTGTTCCCCAAATATTCACACATTTCATACGTAGCAAACAACCTCTCATCCTTCAAAATTGCAACACCACCCTCAAATGATTCATAAGCTCCTCTTCACTCCAAAAATACATCAATATATCATCACTAAAAACCATCACAAACATATCAAGGCAGGGTTAAAGACCCTATTCATGAGATCCATAAACATAACAGAGCATTAGTCAAGCAAAAGATATTACCACAAATTCAAAATATCGAGAAGGATATCAAGAAGGACATCAAGAACTCATTGACCACCAGAACTGACTCAATAGGAATGACTTTAGACTCAACATCCTTAACCTTTACGAGATGGTAAATGCAACCCTTAGAGATTAATTTAGGCCTTAAGATAAGAAATGAATCTACCCTTAACTACTACTTTATAACTTTCCCGCTCAAGCACGGATTCATTAATGAATTAAAATCTAACTTTACGGGCTCTACAATTAACGAAAACATGATATGCATGTAACCAATCCACCCCAAGATCTCAAATCCCACCATGCAAAGTTCAACAAAATCACAAGACAATACTTTATGCAATAAGGACACGAAACAACCCCTATAGACTTTTCTAGCAATAATAGACTCATCAATGGGGGTAGACACCAAAAGGGTCACATAAAATTTTGGGACACATGAAGCCTATTAGCAACAAAAGAAATAATGAAAAAAATAGTGGTACCCAGATCTATCAATGTATACACATCAAAATAAAAAACCTTTAACATACCGATAACAATATCGGGCAGCTCATCCCCTCCTTGCCTCACTTGAAGGGTATAAAATCGATTATGTCATAAAGCAACCCCTTGTTGGCCACCTTGAGCCCCTTAATCAACATGACCACCTTGTTCTTGAGGTTGGCCACTTTTTCCCTTTTTTTTGAGCATAAGGACAATCAACTAGATTATGACCCACTTCACCACAACCATAACAAGCATTGACTTTCCTCAAGAATGGACCACCATGGTTCCTCCCACACCTTTGACACTTGGGGTTAGTACTCCCACCATAGCTATCCCTTGGGTTAGACATCCCATCAATAGCCAATCTCTTATTTGGAGCATCTAATCGAGCCCTCTTGGACTCCTCACTTCCCGTCTTTCTAAGATTTTCCCCCTCAAGTTGTTCGGCATATGTTATGAGGTGGGACAAGTCCATATCCCTTACAAGCATCGCAGTACGACACTCTTCATTTACCAAATTGGACACCCCCAACATCAACTTGTTCATCCTTGATCTAGGTTCTGCGATCAATTGAGGAGCATACTTAAAGAGCTTATTGAACTTGAAGTCGTACTCTCTCATACTTATGGAACCTTGCTTAAGATTCATGAATTCCATCATTTTAGCCTCTCTCAACTCAATAGGGAAGAATCGGTTGAGGAAGTCGGCTTTAAACTCCTCCCAAGGAATAACATCATGATTTCACTCTCCGCCTTCCATTGAACAAACAAAATTTGAGCCACATCTTTTAGTTGGTAGGCCTCTAGATTCGCCTTCTCTTCCAAATTTACACCTATGATGGAAAGCACCTTATACACCTCATCTATGTATTCTAAGGAATCTTTCTCCGCCTTGGATATATGAAACTCCGGAGGATTCATCCTAGTGAAGTCCCTCACTCTTGCGATTGGAGTATAAGCATGAGGGGCTTGGGCCTCTTGATTCAATTGGTTGGTCATAGCATGGGATAACATTGTGATGGTTTGCCAGAACTCGACTTGAGTAGCCTCTTCTCCTTGAGGGGCTTGGGGAGCGAGATAAGCCAGTTGCCCCATGGATGCACGACCCCTCCTTGGTCTTCCTCTTTGTAGCGACATGATGTAGAAGAGCAAAGAACATTCATTAGTAGGGGGGAGAAGCCTTATCTTACATCTAAAGCACGATATAGACCATCAAGAAGTGGAACATTTCCTAAAATACCTTATAGCCTTCTATTCATAATTGTGGCGTGCTTCACAACCATGAATAGGACTCTAATCGATGCGGTGTGTTGGATTCTGAGGATCATTATTAACAACCTAGTGCTCTGATACCAAATTTGTCATGACCCAAGCCTAGGGCTTAGACATGACAAGGCGAATGGGGAACCCGAAGGGACCCCAAACAAGCCTCTTAGCATATTATTCACACATCCTTGGTCATGGAAGCAAAGTAAACATCACATGATATGATAAAAGGGAAGCGGAACTAAGGGAAAATCTTGATATTCATAAGAACATAAACGAGTCAAGCTCATAACATAAGTACATCATAATATCTAACAATATCTCTAACATAGAATGTAGCGAGGGCTAAGACACTTTCTGGGCTCACCCTCATAGCAGCAAGTGTACAACATAAAAAGTCTCAAAATAGTAAGAGTAACATAGATAGTGTCCTCGAACTTTAGGATTCACCAAAGCTTATCTCCGAAGTACCGAACTAGCCATGTGGAGGATGATCAAAAGGTGCTCCGGTCCCTACATGATAATATCATATAGGCATAGAGTATGCGTTAGTACATTTGAATGTACTAAGCGTGGAGGCTAATCAAAAGGTGTTTCGATCCCTACATGGTAATATCATGTAGGTATTGAGTATACGTTAGTACATTGAATGTACTAAGTATGTTGAATGCAATGCAACAAGAGCATAAGTCAATATAGTCAAAATGCATAATCGTAGGCAATAGATAAGTATAATCTCAATATGGCATGTATGATCAATGCTTGAAGTAAAACATGCTTGTAAATCATTCAACTTGTAAAAAATGCATAATCGTAGGCAATAGATAAGTATAATCTCAATATGGCATGTATGATCAATGCTTGAAGTAAAACATGCTTGTAAATCATTCCACTTGTATAGTACATAATACATGCATGGGAAGAAACCTTAATCGACATACACCGAGTGGGATACCACTTGAAATTCGAGGCATGACATCCCCTCGATAAGGTGACCTAGGCATGACACCCCCTCAACAAGGTGACCGAGGCATGACACCCCCTTGACAAGGTGACCAAGGCATGACACCCCCTCGACAAGGTGACCGAGGCATGACACCCCCTCGATAAGGTGACCGAGGCACGACACCCCCTCAACAATGTGACCGAGGCATAACACCCCCTCGATAAGGTGTGGCCTATTTACCAAGGCAAGCCAAACATGATATCATGATAACATGATAGTAGATATAATCATACATGAATGCTTGCTTTAACATGAATGACTCACAAGAGGTAAAAACCTTGAAATAGGGCTTAACTTGATACTTATAATGTTATAGGTACTTTTCATGAATTCAATATATGCTTGAAAGCCCTTAATTATCATATAGTCACTTCACTTTAAATCATGTAATAGATCATCAATAACTTAAGAATTCTTGACTTGACATTTTATCAAACACATGGTGAGTTCATAATACTAGTTTAAAATCATGCAATTCGAGAGTGAAATAAGATGAGTAAATTTAATGCAAATCAATCCACCAACATGTAGTAAAACCCACATGTAGGGTACCTTGAAATCCATCATCAGAACTCATAATAGATCATAGTTTCATAGCTTAAAACATGCATAGTCTCAATAGACAAAGATCAACTCATAGTGTAAGCTTAAAATAGATACTCATGCATAATCAACAATACTTTGATAAAATCCCAATATAATTCATGTTCATATTTCATAATAAGAGATACCCATAAGTAGTATAAGTTGAAATCATGCAATTTTCATAGAAAGAAAGATTGAGCTCCATGGGTCAAAGGACCCAATGGATGAAAGAACCCAATGGATGAAACACGCATACCTCAAATTTGAATTTTTTTGAGATGAGCTTGAAGGAAACTTAGTGCTTCAAGTGAATCTTTGAGTCCCAAAGTTAAGCTTGAAATTCTTGAATTTAGAATAAGATATTTGGTTAAGTCTTGGAGAGGTTTTTGTGAGGATTTTGAGTGATATAGAGTTGAAAAATGGCTAAGTATGATAGATTTTATGTTTAAATGGGCATGAGGCTATTACCCCAATGCCCTTGGACGGAATAAGAAAATTGGGAAAAATATTACACTGGTTCGCGTCCAATCCGCGATGCGGACCAAGCACGGAGGAGCAACTAGCACTAGTTCATGCCCCTGGTGCGTCACGGCCAGGGCGTGAACAGACAATGTCTCACGAAAAATTAGTGAAAATTATTTTTCGCTACGGGTCTTCTAAAATTCGGGTTATACTCATTCCCAACTCAAGTTTTCTCCCTGATCAAGAATATGAACTCGGATTTTCGATATCACACACGAATTTTGAGATATATGAAAATTACAATTATGGGTATTCTGAAGCACTTTTTTGGGGGCATTTCAGTTATTTCACTCCAAACTTTCACTGTTTCCATTTTTTCTACAAAGCCTTGATTTACTATATTTATTATTTGGGGAAACTTCATAGTCTTTGAGAATCTTGTTGTTGCACGCATGAATTTATTTAGCACCAGAATAAATCTCCATATTTTAAAATGTTATCATACCCTTATTCGAAGCAGAAACCATAGCGATGATACTCGAAGGAAAAGTTTGTTGTTCAACAATGTTCACCCTTTTTGTCCAATGTGTCTTTCATATTTCAACATCTTGAGAAGTCTGAAAAATCATTTAAAATGTCCCCTTTTCCACAATGATATCATAGTAAAAATTTCCTATGTTTAGAAGAATTGTTGTTTGCAACATCAAACTTTCTCTATTTTCCATCCTTGTTGATAAGTTTTCCAAAATTATCTCACTTTTTATACTCGTTATAATTCACCTTTGGACCGGTTTCCCAAGAATATTTGTTCTAATGCTTTCGTGTTTCTTCATCAATTTGACTATGGTTTACTAACTTATCCACCATTAAATCCTCAATAGGATGTAACTGTTTCTATCTATAATCTTCCAAGTGGATGGAAATTTTATAAATATAGAAGACACTTGAAAGGATTTCATATACATCTACTTTTTATTCATTAATTTGTTCGATGACAAATTTCCCATTTGTCACTTGGAATTCCAAAACATTCATGCCAAGAATTCTTTTCGTTCCTTGCTGCATAGAAATATTCTAGTTTTCAAGATCTTCTACATTTCTTGTAGTGATTTAATAGGACAAAACAAATCGCATAATCGATCAGACAACGATTTTACAATGAATCCTCGACAACAATCTCCCTAATCTTCTACACGTTTTGTATGTGATGCCTTGACCTCATCATTTTTATTTTTATATGATTCCACACAACTTTCAATTCTATGAGAAAGAACAGCTCCTCTTTTCAACATGTGAAGTTTGTACAATCCAATCGACCCAATTTGAATACTTCAGTCTCCAAAATGTTACTAAAACAAGAATCACTTCTAATAGCCTCTATGCAAATTCCTTAAGATTGTTAGAAAAACAAACTCCTTAGATGGGAAACAAATATTTCGGCTAATAAGTATCCATAACAAATTGAAATCTTCCACTATCTCTCTATAGAGATTGTGGAAGAATTTCTCTAGGATATTACAACGCCAAAAAAAGTGAGCTTCAAGAATCAACTCAAATTTGTTGCAAGAATAAATCTTTGTGATTTTCTCTTATATTAGAAGCACTAGTTGAGATGCTTCAGCTATCTGCTTTATCGTCCTTATTTTGTCTGTTCTAATTGCTCAAGCAAGCATCAGGTTGACTTGTCTCCTAGAGCGGCATGAGTGTATATGTGTAATTTTTGATGATTCTTTTGTTTTAATTTGTTTGTTGTAATATTAGGGAATTATGTATATTTAATAATTGATAATTAAAAATAGTTATAAAAAATATGTTATGTAAGAGCATAATAAATTGTGATGATTGAGAACTTAAAATGTTTTAAAAATAAATAAAAAAGTTATAAATCACAGGAATTGACAACTTAAAATATCTAAAAAAATATATAAAATGTTTAAAAGAGTTTGATGTTCGGAATTTAGCAGTGTCGCATAAATTGGGGCAAGAGGAGTAACATATATTATTTTAAAATATTCAAAAATAGTACTATATTTCTCAATGTTAATAACATACTAAAATTTTATTAAGTTTCTAATTCTATCTAAATCGCATAAATTGAGACAAAAAAATAACATATATTGATCCGTACTAGCACAGGAAGAGATACCTATTACAGAAATGAGCAGAAGAGAAGATAGATTACTTATGAGACAGGAAATGTGTAATTATAATACCTCTTCATGTCTACTACGATTTATAGTCAAACCTTTCATAAAAGGTACTCACTTCGTCTTATTTTATGTGTCATTTTTGACTTGGTACGATGTTTGAAGAAAAAAAAGACTTTTCAAATTTATGGTCTAAAACGATTCTTAGATATTTATATTGCTTAGTAGTATCTTTTAACTCAACAATTATATTATTTAAAATCTAAAATCTATTAAGAGTGTTTCTTAAAATGAAAAATAATTTTTAAAAAATGACTGGATGTTGAAAATATATATAATATGTATATCCATGTACATACTTACCCTACTAAGTTGTACAATGTTGAAAACAGTGTGTATTTATACTTACCTAACACTTATCTACTAGTTGTACAATATTGAAAACATTGTGTATTAATACTTACCTACTAGTTATACAATGTTGAGAATAATTGTATATCTAACCAACTTTGTTCCTATAAATAGGCATTGGTTTCCATATTAAGGAATACATCAAAAATACCAAGAAGAAATATTATTACTCTCTCTTTGTTCTTTTATAATTTTAGTATTCTGTACTAGTTTCATAACAGTTATCAGCACGAGTCTCTAGCCAACTAAGATTTGCTAAGATCAGAGTTATCTTTCTTTTAAAGGTTAATCAAATTTGTTTCCAACTTAGATATATATATTTATATATTTGTTTGTATATAACATCCTTAACATGACTTACTTTAGATATTATTATACTATTATTCTAAATATGGTAGTTGACATGCTTAAGGTTTAAATATTGTATTATTTATATGGCACAAACTGATAATTCTAAATTACATTTATGTATTATGATAGTGGACTAATTAGAAAACACGTAAATATATTTCTTTTATACATTTATGACTATTTGTGTGACATAAATAAGAATAATATTATATTAGATATAACTATAATTTAAATAAAATTGTTCCACTAATATCTATTGAATCTAGTAGCAAAATATTATATATTAAATTTATCATTTTAATACTTCATAATTTTATATGCCTTTGTAAAATTTCATGTTCATGCATATAATATATTTTGTACTCATATAATATTTTATCATTTGAAATATTAATTTATCATTAAAAATCAATATTATGTTATGAACTCAATTATTTTATGATAGCTTTCATTATGTTGAATTTTTTGAAACTTGAATTTGTGACACTTGACAATAATCAAAAGAAATAAAGCATCAAGTTAGGATAAAGCAAGGACGTTGATTTTTCTTCGTCATCATCTGGATGAAAGCCTGACGGTTGAATACTTGACAGTAAAAGATCCACTTAAATTGTGGATCGACTTGAAAGGAAGGTATGACCACCTTAAGGCCACGGTATTGCCAAGGGCTCATTACGAGTGGATGCACTTACGGTTTCAAGATTTTAAAATTGTAACTGAGCATAATTCTGCTGTATTTAGAATTACTTCCCAATTAAAATTATGTGGGAAAATTATAAAAGATGAGGACATGTTAGAAAAAAGATTAACTATTTTTCATGCCTCAAATGTGATATTACTGGAGCAATACCATGAGAAAGATTTTCAAAAATACTCTGAATTGATCTCATGCCTTCTGGTGGCTGAGCAACATAATGCCCTGTTGATGAAAAATCATGAAGCCCGTCCCATTGAAACTGCTCTATTACCAGAAGCAAATATGATTGAAGCACAAGACCAATCTGAAATAAGACAAAATAATCAGGGCGATGATTATGTGTGTGGGCGTGACAAGGGGAAAAGATGATATAATAATCATCAAGGTAGTTATAATAAAAGGGAGAACAATATGAGTTCTCAAAATAATCTTTTAAGAGGCAAGATGATCACTGTCATCATTGTGGCCTAAAAGGTCAATGAAAAAATGAATGCTGAACACATGAGCATTTCGTCACGTTGTACCATAATTCCTTCAAAAGAAAAGGAAAGAAAGGTGGTACCTCCAATTCTATGCCCGGATGGAGTCATATTTGACCCTTAAAGATCAATGATGTCTGAAAGGGGCCTTCTCATGAATATAATGAGAATGTTGAGGCAAATTTGGCATTAAAAATGATGTTCTTGGTGGCCTTAATGATATTACTCATCTGAAGCTGGAGACTTCTTTGGGGATCAAAAATAAAGATTAATCGTTGCATACAAATAAATAATTTTGTGTTTAAGTGTTTGATGTAATGTTGAAGTACTTAAATTTTCTTTTGTTATTTTTTTCATACTTCTTATTATGTATTTTTCTTTTATGAAGATAAATAAAATCTTCAATTTTCAGTTGGATCCAAAATGAGTAATGAAGATATATATGTGTCTTATGGACAGTGCCACAACTCATACGATATTGAGAGAAAAGAAATACTTCTCTCATTTAATTATGAAAAAGGCTTGTATTAATACACTATCTGGTAGTACAAAATTGATTGAGGGCTCTGGAAGAGAGGCCTTATTACTACCTAGAGGAATAGTACTAGTAATTGATAATGCATTGTATTTTAGTAAGTCTCAAAGAAACTTGTTAAGTTCAAGGTTATTCGCCAACATGACTATCATGTTGAAATTGTGAATGAAGGAAATGTTTAATATCTTTATATTACTACAATAAATATGGAGAAGAAAATTGTACATGAAAAATTGCCTGCACTTTCTTCTGCGTTGTACCATACAAATATTGCTACAGTTGAATCACATACCATAGTAAACAAAACGTTTATTAATTCTAATGATATTATCATTTGGCATAATCGGTTGGGCCATCCTGGTATAATATGATGCGCAGGAATTGAGAATTCACATGGGCATACTTTGAAGAACCAAATGGTTCTTAAGTCAAATGAATTCTCTTGTGTTGCTTGTTTTCAAGAAAAGTTGGTTATTAAACCATCAACAATTAAGGTTGGGATGGAATCCCCTGTATTTCTGAAATGGATACAGGGTGATATATGTGGGCCTATTCACCCTCCATGTGGACCATTTAAATATTATACTGTCTTGATAGATGCATATAAAAGATGGTCACATGTATGCTTATTGTCAACTCACAATATGGCCTATAACACCCGGTGAAAAGATGAAAATATCCCTAGAATTAATCTTGCGTGTAATGTGTCTTTTCATGTTCTATTTGCAAATTTGAGATCGGATTTGCGATC
>DF366337.1:21010-35949 GCA_000787875.1 Solanum virginianum
GATCGGATTTGCGATCAATATGAGAAACTAAGTCGGAAAATGGTCTCGACTCGACTTTAACGCAAAAAAATGTGAATTATTTTTTCTAAAAAAATAAAAAATAGTGAGATTTTCGTGCCCTTTCCGCGACACGCTAGGGACGTGGAACCACACTTGAAATTTTTCTAAAATTCGACGAAAACTGGAAATTTGTGAAAAAGTGGAATATAACACTAGTGCGCATCGCACACTAGTGTAAATTCGAGGCAGTTTTGTTCTTTTAATGGGGAGGGATAATTTCACCTTTCCCGCATCTCATAATCCTAAATTAGATGTTTTTAAGTCGTATTAATGTCTAAAAATATATTTTTTTTCACATTCATTCATTCGTTGAAAAAAAATCCTTCGAAGAAAATTCAAGCGTAAAGAAAAATCAAGTATTCTCTCCAATTCTTTAAGAATTCTTCTGCCAAGTATGTAAGGCCATTTAAAAATTATTATTTTGATAATATCTTTAGCTAATTTTTACCCATGAACTTTCAAGCAATAGTTCAGACAAAATTCCTGTAAACATTGTAAAGTATGTTAATTGTCATGGTAAATTTCATAGATACCTTGATGAATGTTATGATTCTTGGTGTTTATATTATTCAATTAAAGTATTTTCATCAAGTTTATGCTCATTTATGAACAAGATTTGTTGTTGTTAAGGTTTCTTGAAAATCTTGTTACTATTTCAAGAAAAGAAAGACTAGTTTGAGTACCTTTTAAGCTAAGTTCAAGAAGTATATTTTAAAGATTGATTCTGCATATTATCCAAGAAATCTAGCCTAATTTTGTATCACTTGAGTTGATATTAGTTTTAGATAAGTTAAAGAAGTCATATGAGAAATCTAAGTAGTAAGCTAGGCTAAGTTCCCGAGAAAACAAACTTTTAGAATTCCAAGTCTTTAAGTATAAGCTATATAAAGTATTTTGGGAGTAGTATTGAGCAACGATATAGGTTAGAGTAGAATTAATTACCCAAACTCATAACTATGTAGCTAGCATAAGATAGGATGATCCCACGGTACATTCCTCATTAGCCACTGAGATGGTCCACTTTTGGAATGGATCCACTCCCCTAGTTCTTCATCCCTTATCCTAGCAAAGTACGAGATGGCTCAAGTAGCATTGACAAGATGTTGTATCACCACGAAGCTCATAGTGGTGGTTATCAGTTAAAGAAACTCTCCAAGCTAAGAAACTATGTTTTACTCACCAATGTTTCTCATGTTACTTTCAGCATACAAGTCTTTATGATTATTGTTATTTCACTATGGATTATGGTTATGTCTTTTGAGATATAATATGATATTCTAAGATCCTGTTTTGGCCATCTTATATACCGTATATTTCACATACTGACGTCCTTAGGACCTGTATCATTTTATGATGCAGACACAGGTGATCGAGTTCCTCAGCAGCCGCTTCATTGATGTCATGCCCAAAGTCCCGTTAAGGCGGACTGGCACCTATTGCAGATAAGGCTCGGGAGAACCAACCTGTGTTTTTATGCTTTCTATATATAGTAAAAGGGATTTCTACATTCAATGCCTTTAAGAAAGTAAATAGTAATAACAAGCCAAAAGGAAATACATATGGTTAGGCCGTTATGGCTACATTGTCTAAAGTAGGAGACATGACCACACTTTAATTTATATAGTCTACAAAACCTCTAGATAAGGAAAAGTATCTGATAAGGGTCGGGATAGGCCCCACCTCGACTAACTATACAATACAAAATATAAGCTCTAGACGCACAAAGCTCTGAAGCAACCTGAAGCTTGGTAACAACAGTTGGATATCTTGTACTCCTATTGGGGAGATCTACTAGCACCTGTACCTGCAATATGAAATGCAGGTCCCCCGTAAGGGACGTCAGTACTAGATAATATACTGAATACGTAAGGCAAGAAATACTGTACATAAAGTAACAACTCAAATAAAACGATGCACTGGTGTAGGATAAGAGACCACCTTTAGTTGTACTGTTGGATCATGTACTTTATGTTCTTTTTATTACTTTACCTTTACTGTATAATCTGTGCATCAGATGTAATATAAATGACCAACTAATCAGTGATAAATCTATATCGAGATCGGCCCTGGCTAGGCTTTTCCTTTAATCCCTTGGGCTACCCGAGTGATAGGATTGACCCTGGCTAGGTGATTCTTTCACCCCTCGTATTTCCACCCATCAATAAGCAATATACTTTACCTTTCAATTACCTTTGAGATGATTCTTTTGGTGGTCACAATATTGGAGTTGTAGGACTGTAGATGTAGCATGTGACATGTAGGTAATCATACAAGATAATATGGCAATGAAAAGACTATGTCACACAAATAATGAAATGCATCTGAGATTGAACAACTCGTGTAGCATGTGACATGTAGATAATTATACAAGATAATATGACAATGAATAGAGTACGTTACACAAATAATAAAATGTGTATGAGATGAAACAACTCGTGAACTTTATTTAGCAATAAGAACCCGTGCAACTTGGTATCTACGTATGTATGTAGATTTGAAGGTGTCTATGTATGGGAGAATATGAATATGTGAAAGAGTTGAGATACGGTTAATAGTTGTGTCATAGTTGGTAAGTGCCTTTATGTGCCAAGGAGGGATCTATGTTTCATGACAAATAATACAAAATCAAGTAGCCATACATACCTCGCTGTACGACCCCGCTATTACCTCGAGATAACCTTCCCTTCCTCCAAATATTTATCTATAATATAATAGGTGATAAATCTAGCATTAGCATCCAATAGATATATCTTGGCAGTCCAATCTCATAAAAAATAACATACTGGCAGTAAATGGATAATTATAAACTCGAGCATATTCTTTCAACCTTATCGCCCCTAATCATATTTTCTAATACACATTCTCATATACTTATCATGTGCAACCTATTTTAGTGCCATAACAGTCTTACAACATTCCACAAAGCACAAGACATAATAATTCTACGCAACATACAAATAGGCGGCATAATGTTACATCCCTTCGCTACATTTTGACGTCGACGATTCCAAACCTGTTCCAAATTTAACCAAACAGTCCCCACTATATATACACATAAAACTAGTCCTAAAACAGTTCAAAAACATTGCTCAAAATAGGTGTAGGATGTGAGACCATAGTCCTCAATCAATCGGCCTACAAGTTTATATTACGTGCACAATTACGATATCACACAAGAACTCACTTTTGCGGACTGTAAAAATGGTGCAGAAGCCTGTATACATCATTAAATAACCAAGACTCATTAAGAACAGTATCCTACCTTCATAATCAATCCAACCAAAAAGAGAAAAACATCCAATAAACAAGAAAAATGTACAACAACTTTTGGAACACATGTTGCCCAATAATTTCAACAAAGGTATAATCAGCTTATCCTCTTATTTTATATAAGAAAACCATACTAAACACATAAATATTCTTACTTACCTTTATCCTCAAGGTGTAGGGATTCTCCAAGAACCCTAACAGTCTCTTGTGGCTGCTTTACAAGGTTAAGAAATGTAGAGAGAAAGCCTTGAGAAAATCTGATTTTTTTCACAAGTTGAAGTGGCTTAAAAGTGTTGCTTGTAAGCCCTTTTAAAGAGACAATTTTGGCCTAATTTCTCTTGAATATTTAGACTTATTTTATCAAGTTATTAATATACCATTTTCCCCTTTCACGTGGGCCTTAACGGGTTGCAAATTGATAGGCCTTTGTTGCCCATTTTTCCCCTTTCTCTTTAGTTAGTTGGGCCTAAATCATCCAATGAATTGTAATGGGCTTAGGCCCCTTTTTTTTATTCTTCTTAGGCAGAAAATATAGTCCATTTATGATGCTAAAACATGGGCTAAAGTTACACCCTTAACACATACTTTATTCATAATCGGACTTGGATAGATTCGGCATCAGGCCTCATCTCCCTCTAGCTAGCAAATTTAAGCTAAACAAGTAGGTGACTCACCTGCTAGCTTCCTAAGTCCTACAACCACCTTAATTCTCTCACTTTATTTAAGATCGTGATCTCCTTAATTTGATTTAAACCTTGTATACACTCGATCCTCTTCAGCGTTAGACGTACATACCGCCCTCTAATTTGAGATTCAAACACTTTTAAAAAAATGCGCTAATTTGACCAAGCCATATCATGTTTCACATGCATAGGACTAGTACATGTAATGTGTGAGGTGTTATAGTTGAGAACCTGATAGCTTCCAGACTGTGGTGAGGCCTCCTCTCAGTTCGAGGATCTTTGGTTGATGTTATTTCATTTTATTCTTTATTTCAGTTTTGCTACTTGGGGCCTATCCCAGTAGTCCTTTCAAACTATTTTAGTGGAGGTTCCATAAGCTATGTGTTAGATACTTCAGTTCTGATTAAGTTGATTTCAATTTTGAGCTATTTCTCTTTTCAGTTATTCAGACAAGATTAGTAGTTTTATGTTGCTTATTTAAAGCCTTTCTACTATTGTTAAGTCTTCCGCTGACTAAGTAGCTAGGCCAAGTGGTTCATTTGGGACCAAAAATGGTTTCCGAGTGCCAGCCACGTCCAGGGTATAGGCTCGGGGTATGATAAACTTGGTATCAGACCATAGAGTTTAGGAATCCTAGGGAGTCTATGAATCCATGTCTAGTAGAGTCCGTATTATGGGTGTAAAACATGCCACATCTATAATATGGAGGCTACGGGACATTAGGAAGAGTCATTATTACTTGTTATTCCTTGTCTTGTGCTTTAAAGTGTATCTCTGTGAAATCCCTTCTAACTTATGCGTTTATGCCGTGTCTTTCAAATCATACCTTCTCGCAGAGCTAATGGACCAGTAAGGGAAGAGGACGCCCAGCTAGGAGAAACACAAATTAGCCTAGCCCAATTCTCGAGAAACCTAGAGGTCCAGCTGCACCAGTGGAGCAGCCATAACAGGCAGACATCACCAATGCTGAGCTTCGCCAGGCCATTCAGACTTTGGCTCAGGCAGTCACTACTCAGGGAGATGACAAAAATAATGGGTCGGATACTTCCAAAGTTAGGGAGTTCCTAAGGATGAACCCACCAGAATTCACAGGGTCCAATGTGAAGGAGGATCCTGAGAACTTTATTGAGGAGCTCCAGAAGGTGTTTTAGGTAATGCGTATAGGTGATGCTAAGAGGGTTGAGTTGGCTGCCTACCAGCTTAAAGGGGTAGCTAGACTCTGGTTTGATCAGTGGAAAGGGAGCAAGCCAGATGGGGCGCTAACTATTAGTTGGGTAGTGTTTGAGGAGGCCTTTTTGGGACAGTACTTTCCAAGGGAGATGAGGCAGGCTAAAGTAAGGGAGTTTCTGAATCTGTGGTAGGAGAATATGATTGTATGGGAGTACATCCTAAAGTTTACTCAACTATCCTGTTATACTCTAATGATGGTGTTAGATATGCATACTAGGATGGATCTCTTCGTGTTCGAACTCTCTCTAATGACTAAGAGAGAGTGTAGGAATGTGATGTTGATTAGGGATATACATATAGCCCATTTGATGACATATGTTTAGCAGGTAGAGAATGAGAAGATACAGGATAAGGAGGAGTTTAGGAGAAACAGAGCCAAGTCATCGGGCCAGGAGAAAGGCAAGAGAGGGACTGGAGGTGGAAACCACTTATCTTTTCAACCGAAGACAGCCGGGCCAGCACCTTCATCCATTAGTGCACTTGCACCAAGAGTTAGGAATGAGTAGTGTTCATAGCCCCGCAGGTTCCCAATCATCCAGTCACAAGGTAGCATAGCTTAGGGAGCGAACCGTTATCCTATTTGTGGTAAGTATGGTAGGTCTCATTCCGGAGAGTGCCTTATGGGCACAAATGGTTATTTTAAATATGGTCAAGTGGGGCATTTCTTGAAGGATTGACCTATGGGGAAGCAGAATATGAGGGATAATAGATGGCAGACAGTTTCTTCAGCACCCAGGGTAAGCCACCTCACGGGGGCACTACAGAAGGAACAAGTGGAGGCACAAATCGCTTGTATGCCATGGGCACCAGACAGGAGCAGGAGAACTCACCAGATATGATTACGGGTATGCTCAAGATCTTTACTTATGATGTCTATGTATTATTATACCTAGGAGCCATATTGTCATTTGTAACCCCATATGTAGCTATGAAGTTTGGGGTCAATCTAAACTATCTTCTTTAGCCTTTTAGTGTTTCTACTTCTACTGGAGAGTCTATCTTAGCCCAAAGAATCTGTAGGGGTTGTCTGGTCTCCATTTATCATAAGACTATTGTAGCTGATTTGGTGGAGTTAGACATGGTAGATTTTGATGTCATTCTAGGTATGGATTGACTTCTTCAGCGTGACTATTGTAGCTGATTTGGTGGAGTTAGACATGGTAGATTTTGATGTCATTCTAGGTATGGATTGACTTCATGCTGGGCCTCCATAGATTGTAGAACCAGAGTAATCAAGTTTCAATTTCCCAATGAACAAGTCCTAGAGTGGAGGGGTAGCACAGTATTTCCAAAGGTTAGTTTATCTCGTATCTCAAGGCCAGAAAGTTAATTTCCAAAAGGTGTATATACCACCTAGTTAGAGTTCAGGATTCTCGTACTGAGGCACTATCTCTTCAGTCCGTCATAGTTGTGAATGAATTCCCATAGGTCTTTCTTGAGGATCTTCCCAGAGTCCCTCCTTATAAGGAGATAGACTTAAGGATAAACACTCTTGCAGATACTCAGCCTATATCCATCCCTCCATACCGTATGGCTCCTTCGGAGCTAAAAGAGTTAAAGTTATAGTTGAAAGATCTCTTAGATGAGGGTTTTATTAGACTAAGTGTCTCGCCTTGGGTTGCGCCAATTCTTTTCGTGCATAAAAAGGATGGTTCTCTACAGATGTGCATAACTTACCATCAGTTGAACAAGGTCACCATTAAGAACAAGTATCCTCTTCTAAGAATTGATGACTTATTCGACCAACTTCAGGGCACTACTTGTTTTTCCAAGATAGACCTTAAATCTGGGTATTATCAGCTTAAAGTTAGAGAGAGAGATACATTCCTAAGACAACTTTCAGAACCCACTACGGTCATTATGAGTTTTTGGTCATGTCCTTCGGGCTGACGAATACACCAGCAACTTTCATGGATGTTATGAATAGGGTGTTGAGGCCATACCTAGATATGTTTGTTATTGTGTTCATAGATGATATCCTAATCTATTCCCGTAGTAAGGAGGAGCATGTAGACCATCTTAGAGTTATCCTTCAGACACCCTTAAGGATCAACAGCTATATGCTAAATTTTCTAAGTGTGAGTTTTGGTTGGCATCTGTGGCATTTCTGGGGCATATTGTGTCTGGTGAGGGTATCCAAGTTGATTCCCAAAAGATTGAGGCAGTAAAGAATTGGCCAAGGCTCACAACTCCCACAAAGATAAGGAGTTTCTTGGGCTTGGCAGGGTACTACAGATGGTTTATAGAGGGGTTCTCTTCTATCTCAGCTCTCTTGACTAACTTGACTTAGAAGAAGACTAAGTTCGAGTTGTCAAAAGCTTGTGAGAAGAGTTTGCAAGAGTTGAAGACTAGGCTAACCATAGCCTCAGTCTTATCCCAACCAGATGGAGTTAATGATTTTGTAGTATATTGTGATGCTTCCAGAGTTGGCTTGGGCTGTGTATTAATACAGAGGGGCAAGAAGATAGCATATGCCTCCAAACAACTTAAGATTCATGAAAAGAATTACCTAACTCATGATCTTGAGCTCGATGTGGTGGTGTTTTCTCTGAAAATCTGGAGACACTATCTATATGGTGGGCACGTGGATGTATTCATGGACCACAAGAGCTTGTAGTATGTATTTGGCTAGAAGGAGCTGAATCTGAGACAGAAGAGATGGTTGGAGCTATTGAATGACTATGATATGAGTATCCTCTATCATCCAGGTAAAACTAATGTAGTTTCTGATGCTCTTAGCAGAGTGACCATGGAGAGCACAACTCATGTTGAGGATGAAAAGAAAGAGCTAGCTAAGGAGGTTCACAGACTAGCCCGTTTGGGGGTGTAAATTGAAGATTCTGACAAAGGTGGGGCCATTGTTAGAAATGGGTCGGAGTCATCCTTGGTGGTAGAAGTGAAAGAAAAGCAAGGTAGGGATCCCATCCTTCTCCAATTGAAAGAAGATGTTCAGAAGTAGAAGGTATTAGTGTTCTCAAAAGGGGGAGATAGTATCCTGAAATACCAGGGCAGGTTGTGTGTGCCAAATGACCTTAGAGATAGGATCTTGGCTGAGGCTCATAATGGCAGATACATTATCTACCCTGGTGCAACAAATATGTATAGAGATTTGCGAGAAGTCTATTGGTGGGGTGGCATGAAGAAGGACATTGCAAAGTTTGTGTCAAGATGGACAAATTGCCAACAGTTAAGGTTGAGCACCAAAGGCCTTGTAGTGTAGCCCAGAACATAGAGATTCTAGAATGGAAGTGGGAGATGATTAACATGGACTTCATAACAGGCTTACCTCTATCCCGTAGATAACATGATACGATATGGGTCACAGTAGATAGAATGACCAAGTCATCCCACTTTCTGCCTGTCAAGACGATTGATACAGCTGAGGATTATGCCAGACTCTTTCTTAAGGAGATTGTTAGGCTGTACAAGGTCCCTATATCTATTATTTTAGACAGAGAAGCTCAGTTTACAGCATATTTTTGGAAGTCCTTGCAGAAAAGGCTTGGTACGAAGGTAAATCTTAGCACAATATTCCATCCACGAACACATGGGCAAGCAAAGCGGACTATATAGACCTTGGAAGCTATGTTGAGGGCGTGCATGATAGAATTTAAAGGTAATTGGGATGATCATTTACCTTTGATTGAGTTTTCTTATAATAATAGCTTTTAGGCTAGCATACAGATAGCATCGTATGAGGCCCTTTATGGGAGGAGGTGTAGATCACCCATAAGGTGGTTTGAAGTTGGTGAGGCAGGATTGATAGGACGGATTCTCGTACTGAGGCACTATCTCTTCAGTCCGTCATAGTTGTGAATGAATTCCCATAGGTCTTTCTTGAGGATCTTCCCAGAGTCCCTCCTTATAACATGATCTAGTCCACCAGGCTGTTATAAGGTGGTTTAAAGATAGCCTAGAGTCATCAAAACTCATACACAGATGTTATAAGGAGAGATTTGGAATATGAAGTAGGTGATTGGTGTACCTGAAGGTATCACCAATGGAGGGAGTTATGAGGTTCAGGAAGAAGGGGAAGCTTAGCCCATGAAATATTGGTCCTTACCATATTCTAAGAAGAGTGGGGTAGCGTTGCTTACGAATTAGAGTTACCAGCGGAGTTAAGCGCTATACACCTAGTATTTCATATTTCCATGCTTAAAAAGTGCTTGGGAGATCTCTATTTAGTTGTTCTAATTGAAAGTGTGGGAATTAAAGATAACTTGTCATATAAAGAAGTCCCGGTACAGATATTAGACCAGCAAGTTCGTAAATTAAGGACCAAAGAGATCTCTTTGGTGAAGGTTCTGTGGAGGAATCAATTCATGCAGGAAGCCATACAGGAAGCAGAGATGAAGGCCAAATATCCACGCTTGTTCTTTGGCCTAAATGAGGACCTTGAAGATAAACATACATACTTAAGACTTATGTTAGTCCAAAGTGTGGTAATCTTGTTGTCTTGAGCTGAATTCTTCATATCGCTACCATTCGAGGACAAATGATCCCAACAGGGAGATATTGTAACACACGGTTTAAAGACAAAAATACCTCTAGAATTGTCCTTGCGCATAACGTGTCTTCCCATGCTCTATTTGTAAATCCGAGACCGAATTTTCAATCAGCGCGAAAATTGAGTTGGAAAATAATCTCGACTCAACTTTAACGTGAATAATACGAATTATTTTTTCCAAGAAAATAAAAAATAGTGAGGTTTCCGTGCCCCTTCCGCGATGCGATAGGGACGCGAAACCACACTGGGGTCTTTCCCAAAATTCGATGAAAATTGGAAATTTGTGAAAAAGTGAAATATAACACTAGTTCGCATCGCGCACTAGTGTAAATTTGAGGCAATTTTGTTTTTTAAATGAGGAGGCATAATTTTGACCTTTTCCACACCCCATAATCCTAAATTAGATGTTTTTGAGTCGTATTAAGGTCCAAAAATGTATTTTTTTTCACATTCATTCATTTAAAAAAACCCTTCTAAGAAAATTTAAGCGTAAAAAAAATTAAGGATTCTCTCCAATTCTTCAAGAATTCTTCTCCCAGGTATGTAAGGTCATTTAAAAATTATTATTTTGATAATATCTTTAGAAATAGAAGCTAGTTTTCACCCATGAACGTTCAAGCATTAGTTGGGACTAAATTCCTGTAAACTTTGTAAAGTATATTAATTTTCATGGTAAATTCCATAGATATCTTGATGAATATTATGATTCTTAGTGTCTATATTATTCAATTAAAGAATTATCATCAAGTTATACTCATTTACGAATAAGATTTGTTGTTGTAAAGGTTTCTTGAAAATCTTATTACCGAAAGTATTGTCATAAAGTTTATGCTCATTTATGAATAAGACTTGTTGTTGTTAAGGTTTTTTCAAAATCTTGTTACTATTTCAAGAAAAGAAAGACTAGTTCGAGTACCTTTTAAGCTAATTTCAAGAAGTATATTTTAAAGATTGATTCTGCATATTAGCCAAGAAATCTAGTCTAATTTTGAATCACTTGAGTTGATATTAGTTTCAGACAAGTTAAAGAAGTCAAATGAGAAAGCTAAGTAGTAAGTTGGGCTAAGTTCCCAAGAAAACAGAATTTTAGAATTCCAAGTCTTTAATATGAGCTATATAAAGTATTTTGGGAGTAGTATTGAGCACCAATATGGGTTAGAGTAGAATTAATTACTCAAACTCATAAACTATGCAGCCAGCATAGGATAGGCTGGTA
Organism: Solanum virginianum; assembly: GCA_000787875.1. NCBI lineage: Eukaryota > Viridiplantae > Streptophyta > Magnoliopsida > Solanales > Solanaceae > Solanum > Solanum virginianum. The sequence continues at coordinate 31,977 of DF366337.1, forward strand.
CCACAACACATTCCTCATTAGCCACTGAGATGGCATAGTTTTTGAATGGATCCACTCCCTTAGTTCTTCATCCCTTATCCCAGCAAAGTACGGGACGATTCTGGTAGTGCGGGCAAGATGTTGTATCACTAAGAAGCTCATAGTGGTGGTTGTCGGTTAGAGAAACTCCCCAAGCTAAGAAACTATGTTTTACTCACCTGTTTTCAGCATGTTACTTTCAGCATACAAGTCTTTATGATTATTGTTATTTCACTATGGATTATGTTTCTGTCTTTTGAGATATAATATGATATTCTAAGATATTATTTTGGCCATCTTACCTACCGTACATTCCACGTACTAACGTCCTTAGGATCTGCATCATTTTATGATACAGACGCATAAGACCGAGTTCCTCAGAGCCGCTTTGTTGAGAACCTGACAGCTTCCAGACAGTGGTGAGGCCTCCTCTCAGTCCGAGGCCCTTTGGTTGATGTTATTTCATTTCAGTCCTTATTTCAGTTCTGGCTACTTGGGGCCTGTCCCAGTAGTCCTTTCAGACTATTTTAGTAGAGATTTCGTAGACTATGTGTTAAAATACTTCAGTTCTGATTAAATTGATTTCACTGTTGAGCTATTTCTCTTTTCAGTTATTAAGACAAGATTAGTAGTTTTATGTTGCTTATTTAAAGTCTTTCCACTATTGTTAAGTCTTTCACTGAGTAAGTAGCTAGACCAAGTGGTTCGCTTGAGACCAAATATAGTTCTCAGGTGCCAGCCACGTCCAGGGTGTAGGCTTGGGGTGTGACAGCCTTTGCAAGGTAGTTGGCTCAAATAATAAAGTTAAGAGCACAATTTTCAGATTACGCAATAAAATCAATTCGTCTTCATATTACATCTCGGGCATTTAATGATTATTGTTTATCCATTGGTATAACAGTTGAGAATTTTGTTGCTCATGTTTATACTCAAAATTGTCTAACAAAGTCATTGATTAGGCATCTTCAATTGATAGCTAGACCACTGTTGATGAGGACAAAGTTACCTGTTTCAATGTGAGGGCATGCTATTTTGTATGTAGCAACACTTGTGCACATAAGGTCAATCAGTTATCATGATGTCTCTCCATTACAATTGGTTTTTTGTCAGAAGCCAAACATTTCCTATCTTAGGGTCTTTGATTGTGCGGTATACATTCCAATTGCTCTACCACAACGCACAAAGATGGATCCCCAAAGAAGGTTGGGGATATATGTTGGGTATGAATCTCATTCTATTATAAAATATTTGGAGCCTAGAACTGGAGATTTATTTACGACAAGGTTTACTGATTGTTATTTTGATGAATCAGTATACCCAACATTAGGGGGAGCACATAAATAATTGAAAAATAAGATAGATTGAAATTCATTGTGATTATCTCATTTAGATCCTCAAACAGATCAATGTGAGCAAGAAGTTCAAAAGTTGATTTATTTGCAAAGTATTGCAAATCAATTGGCAGATGCATTTACTAACCTTTCAAAAGTTACAAAATCGCATATCCTAGCTATTAATGCTCTAGTTCAAGTTGATGTCCTAGTAGAAAAAATTGTCAAGGAAAATGATTCTAGGCTACACTTAAATGTGGAAGACCAATTGGTTCCAAGGACAAAAATCCTCGAAAAAGAAAAGGAATAAATGATCACACGGAGGCAATTGCTAAAGAAGTACCACGAGATATAACAAATGGTGATATCACTACCACGACCCAACCCCATGGGCCGTGGCTAATACCCAATTGGGGCACCCAAATGACACTACTAAGCCAAACTCAACATATGGTCACTATTCAATTTTTAAAAAAACTTTCGATAGAGTTTCCTTTGTTTTACTGACTAACCACCTGAAATCGAAAAGTTCCAATAGACAGAACAAACAGATCAACATACATATCCATATATGTATGGGCTGACAAGGTCTCCGCTGCGGTTAGATCACCCAACAAACACAACAAGCAAATGTAATATCCAAACTGACCAATATGTATTCCAAACTCAGCATATGAATCATGATACATAAACTGACTGACACAACCCATACTCACAGGAGTCCACAGACCTCTACATAGACATACTGATATACAAGACGAGACAGGGCCCCGTCATACCCAAAATGAATATAGTACAAAATAACCAGTAGTAGTGATACGAAAAGTAGCTCTGAAGCAAAGGAGCTCTTCAGACTGCAAGCTGGGGTCCTAAAGAGGTGGTCTGCTACTCTGTGCATCTGTACCTGCGGGCATGAAACGCAGCCCCCCCAAAGGAAGGGGGTCAGTACGAAATACATACCGAATATGTAAAGTAGGAACTACAAACTATAAACAAGAGTAATAATCCGAATAGAAGCATAAAGGCCAAACTCATATACAAATACCAAAGGAATATTTCTTTACATTTTCAAAATACCAAATGGATGCATATCAGACGGGAACGATGGCGACTTCCAAGCTCGTGCCATTTCACTGCCTCACACTAGAATGTTCAAATCTCCGGAGTCTCTAACTCAAGTCCCAAATGTAGTATAAGTGAGCCGAGGCGAACTGAGGCCTAGTACTCACTCGTGAGCCGAGGCGAACTGAGGCCCAGCACTCAAATCATAGGATAGGTGAGCCGAGGCAAACTGAGGCCTAGCACCTATGTATCATAACACCAGAATGACATCATGCCGATCAGTGAGCTGGGGCGAACTATGGCCCAGCACTCACACGTGAGCCGAGGTGAACTGTGGCCCAGCACTCACATGTCAAAATGCCAACATATCCCAAGCCCAACTCCTTATGACGCCAAACTAAGCAAAGCCGGTCCATGGGAAAACCGACCCTCCGTATCCAACCTGCTTCGAAATATACATATATATATACATAACATAATATAATGCACACGAAACAACTGGCCCGGAAACCGGTGAAAGGTGTCATTATGGGCATGAGTAGAATCGTGAGAGGTTATATTCATGAAAAAGAAACCCATTTCATAAGCACAAGAGTTCATCAATATGTCCATACTTAAAGCAAAGTATTGCTTGTACCAAATAGTTCATACTTGGAAACAAAACATTAGTTATGTCAAACTAATCATATTAGCATTCATCATGATGCTTATTCTCCAACTCATTCCAATTTGTCAAAGTTATAAATTGAAAGTTCTATGTCACTTAAAATCCTAAAAGAATATTGGAACATTCATATTTGCAAATAACTCGTTATTCTTAAAATTTCAAAATTTGTAGTGAATAATTCGTGTCCAACAATAATGATATATATATATAGCGTGTCTTAAGTTCTTTTATTGTTTTACCAAAGTGTAGGGTCAAAAGTTGTTTCAAACCTATCAAACCTTGTCAAGTTTCCATAGTTGACACTATTCCTTAACAAAATTCTAAACAAGTAGTAAACTAGTCATGTTCGGAAATAACCTATTATTTTAATTAGTCCTATATTCGTTTAAAAGTGTCAAGTTTCAAAGAAGAGACCTTACGAACCATTACGCATCTTGGAAGGTAGCTTTTAAGGACAACCGGAATTTATGCACAAATATCATTTCCATAATTCCAACGATATACAACATATTCATTTTTAGGACTGAAATATTATTTATCCAAAAATTTCAGAGAATAGTAAAACACTCATGTTCACACTTAACATATTATTACTAGAAATCCCAAGAATAGTATTAAATCGTTCACATCCCAAAATAATATATAGGTGGCCTTAAATTCTTTTAAAATTGTTAAATTCAAGAAAGAGATCTTACAAACTATTATAAATGGTGTAGAATTTATTTTAAGGCAATATGGAAAAGTCATGGTTGTCATATTTTCTCCAGCTTACTAGATTTCTTCATTTCTTACTAACATACTACACTTTAAAGTTTCAAGGCGTATCAAACTTCCTTTAGCCTTTCAAATATACTAAGTTTTGAGGACGTAGGAATTAGAAGTCAAACGGATCGCA
>DF366336.1:2377-15956 GCA_000787875.1 Solanum virginianum
TAAGAAATAAATTAACAAAGAGTATGGAAAATTTATCATATTCTTGGCTCCTATGTCTTTGAAGTTTGTAACTTGTAAGAATGTGGAAAAAATTAATAAGTTTTGAAAGAACTTATTTCCTAATAACTTTAGAAATGTAAATGCCCTTTTATGCAGTTTTGAAAGCTTTGAAAGAATTTGTAATAATAAGTATTCTGAGTTAGAATATGATTATTGTACTCATCGTTTGAATTTGTGATACTGATTGTATGCCTTATGATATACTTCGGTGTTGTACTGTGCTGGAGGGTGAGTATAGGGATGGCAACACGTAATACCTTACGCACTTTCTGTGTTGTGATATATGACCGATGGGTATAGGGACGGCGATACGTAGTGCCTGACTCATCGATGAGGTGAGTACAGGGACGCCGATATGTAGCGCCTGGCTCACTTGTTTGTTATGTTGTGTTTGGGTGGGTACAGGGACAGTGATATGTAGCGCCCGACTCGCTCGGGTGGGTACAGGGACGGCGATAAGTAGCGCCTGGCTCACTTGTGTGGCATGCTATGTTTGGGGTGAGTATAGGGACATCAATACGTAGCGCCTGGCTCACTTATGCTATTTCTGAATATGGTATGTGATGTGTAAGTCCAAGGACGGCGACACCTGGCTCACTTATTCTATGTTTGATATGTGATGGGAATTTGGAGATGTGCAAATTTTCTGGTGTTACGTATGACTTCAATCTTGAAAGTTGACATTTGATATTTTGGATATACACTTACTTTTTGCACTTTTGTTTCAGTTATTCCTTAGTCCCTACTCTATGCATGCTGGAAGGTGAGTATCTTGATATTTTGGGATACGCAGCTGGTATCTGGGAAAGTGAGCATTTTGGATGTTTTGGATATGCACCGATTTACTATTATTTTGCTTCTGTTGTTACTCTGATTATATTTTGTTTACTTTCATATGCTTGGCTATGTGTTTTCATTCCACACTTCTATTTTGGTTAACACTCAGGTTTACATTCTATATTTTCCGCTTTACATATTCGGTTCGTATTTCGTACTGACCCCCCTTTCATCGGGGGCTGCATTTCATACCCGCAGGTACCGACGTACAAATTAGTGATCCTTCAGCTTAGGATTCCTACCTATTGTCTAAAGAGCTACTCTTGCTTCGGAGCCTACATTTGGTATATACGCTAGTTTATTATGTTGCATCTACATTATATTAGTGTACGACGGGGCCCTGTCCCGTCTCATTATTCTGTTGGTTTATTTAGAGGTTTGTGGATGCCTGTGTATATGGGTTACACCAGTTTGTATAACTATGTATGTAAGCCATGTATGTTAAACAGTTTTTACCATCGTGGTGGCCTTGTCGGCCTGTATGTATACATATATGTTGTTTACTGGGATTTTTCTGAGTGCAGGATATCTGGGTTAGTATAGAAAACAAAGGAAACTCTGTCAAAATTTCTGTAAAAAAAACGAGCGTCTTGTTTGTGATATGACTTGGTGTTTGTGTTTCGATGCCCAATTCAGGCACTAGTCACGACCCAAGGGGTTGGGTGGTGACAATAGCTCACTCCTTACTTGCGTGTCAATGCAGATACTATTCAAGAGGGCGAGACTTTTGGCTGATGAGTTCGTTTCAGTGGACTTTATTGTTGAGGTGAGCGTTCTCATTGTTCATGGAGGCTACTACTTCAACTCTATCTATTATAGTTTATATTTTTCTTCTTTTTGGGATTTGTATGCCCGACAGTCAAACTCATATCACTCTATTAGATCCTCCATGATCTTATTGTGGAATTTGGGCTAGAGATACGTTAAGTGACCTTTTCCTTTCATAAATTGATATGCGATGTTGGTTTGCTAGTTACTCTATTATTATGAGTATTGATGAGTTTTGGAGTTACACATACTATATTCTTAGTACATGGATAGTTTGGGTGCGTATGAATATTTGGTTCTCCCGACAAATGGTGTGGGCGGGTGCCAGTCATATCTAGGGGGTATTTTGGGATGTGACAATACTGTTGAAAAAATAAACTTGTTCATATTATTTAATGTGTTCACATCATATTTATTTTAGTTCATGAACTGGTTGATTAATGTATTAGGAGATGCTTGAATTGATGAAAAAGTCTATATTAAGTTTAGTTAGGTGTATTCATGAACTTGGAGGGTATGAAGTATTAATTATGGTATATGTATGCTAGGCTAGGTACATGGTTGAATTCACCTATAAATCATCATACATTCTAGCCATTTTGTGAAAAGAAAAAAGTTGAATAGAAAATCATCTTTCCTCCACTTCTTTTCTACTTGTAGTGAGTAATATTTGTGCAGTCTTACTCTCCCAAATTTTGAACATTGGTATCAGAGCCGGTGTGTTTGAGAGACAACAAAACGTAGAGAGAAAATGAGTAACTCCAATGGAATTATGGAAGTTGGTGCATCCGAATGAAGGCTTTACTAGGAACCGATGATGTATAGAAAATTATGGGTAGTGGTGTCGATGAAGATGATGATGTTGCTGGCACAAAGAAGAAAGACCAAAAGGCACTCACACCCATCCATCAAAGTTTGGATGAAAAGTTGTTCGAGAAAGTTGCAAATGCAACTAGCTCCAAGCAAGCATGGGATATTCTTCAAACCTCTTTTAAAGGTTTGGATAAGGTGAAAAAGGTTCGTCTCCAGACCTTAAGAGGAAAATTTGAATCACTGCTAATAAAGGAATTTGAATCAATTTTGGATTATATCTCAAGTGTATTGACAGTTGTCAATCATATGAGCAAATATGGTGAAGTGTCGAAGGATGATAGGGCCGTTGCAAAAATATTACGATCCATAGATTCAAAATTTATTTATATTGTTGTTGCTATTGAAGAGTCGATGGGCTTGGACACCATGACCATAAAAAAACTCAAGAGCTCCTTGAAAGCACATGAAGAAAAGTTGAAAAAATCGAAACAAGAGTCGGTTGAACAAGCTTTGCAAGCAAAACATTATTTGAAGGAGAAAGATTAAAGGCGTGGCTCACAAAAAAGAGGTTGTGGGCATGGAAGAGGTCATGGTAGAGGAGAAAGAGGTGGCAATCAACCTCCAACCAAAGAAAAAATAAGTCAAGACTCCAACCAAGAAAGAGGTCGTGGAAGAGGTAGGATGGAGATCAAATCAAGGAAGTAATGACAAATCAAATATTGAGTGTTATACTATCATAATTATTGTCATTTTTCATGGGAATGCAAGAATAATTTAGAGGAGATAAATAATTTTGTGGAGAGAAAAAATGAAGATAAAGATAACACCTTACTTATGGCATGTAGAGAAGAAGAAACTGTTGAAAAAAATAAATGGTACCTTGATTCCGATGCAAGCAGTCATATTTGCAGGAAGAAGAATTTATTTGCTGAGATTCAAGAATTTAATGGTGGCAACATCACTCTTGGAGACTCTTCAAAAGTTCAAATCAAAGGAAAAGGTACAATTTTAATTCATTTGAAAGATTGAAGTCATCAATTTATCTCCAATGTCATATATATACCGAAGATGAAAAGTAATATCTTGAGTTTGGTTGGACAAAAATTATGACATTTATTTGAAAGATAAAATGTTGACAATGAAAAGCTAAAATGGAAGATTATTAGCCAGAGTTCTCATGGATAAAAATAAAATGTTTGCGTTGAATCTTCAAAGTGATGTACCAAGGTATTTATTTTCATGTGTCAAAAATTCATCTTGGCTTTGGCACATGAGAATTTGTCATTTGAACTTTGATAGTCTACGATTGATGAAAAAAATTAAATATGGTAAAAGGGTTGCCAACCAATAACCATACTAATCAACTTTGCGAAGGATTTCTTTTTGGAAAGCAGTCAAGGAAAAGTTTTCCCAAAGAGTTATTGACAAGTGCATGATGTCCTTTACAATTGATTCATATGAATGTGTGCGGACCTATCAAGTCAGCCTTACTTGATAAAAGTAATTATTTCCTTCTCTTTGTTGATGATTATTCTCGAAAAACTTCAAGCTTTTTATGACAAAAATGGAACACGTCATTTTTTGAGCGTTCCAAGATCGCCTCAACAAAATGGCATGGTAGAGAGGAAGAATCGAACTATTCTCAACATGAGAAGAAGTATGTTGAAGAGAAAAAATATGCCTAAGGAATTTTAGGCTGAAGCAGTTGCATGAGCAGTGTGTTTATCAAATCAACGTCACACCAAAAGTGTTTGTGGAAAAACACTGCAAGAGGTTTGGAGTGGTTTCAAACCAAAAGTTGCTCACTTGCGACTGTCTGGAAGCTTTGCTTATGTAACATGTGCCAGATGAGAAGAGATCTAATCTTGATGAAAAAAGTGAAAGGTATGTTTTTGTTCCTTATGCTCAAAGATCTAATGTTATAAATTGTATAACCTAAGAAATGGTAAGGTTACCATAAGAAGAGATGTAGAAGTTGATGAAGATAGAGCTTGGGAGTGAAAATCTAAAGAGCAAGTATTTAGTCCATTCGTTGTAAATGAACTTGATGAAGGAGTGGTGGAGCAGCCTCCTATGCCACCTACAAAACCTCCATCACAAGTTTAACAAGTTGGAGAATCAAGTTCAAGCAGTATACCTCAAAAGTCTAGAAGTCTTCGAGACTTGTATGACACAACTGAAGTAGTGACAGAAAATTTATGTGATTTAACTCACTTTTGTTTACTTGTGGACAGCGAGCCTATAAGTTATGAAGATGTTGTTGGTAATCCAAAATGGAGAGCTGCGATGGCTGAAGAAATCAATGAGATCAAGAAGAATGATACATGGGAGTTGGCAAAACTTCGAAAAGGAAAAAGCACCATTGGAGTAAAATGGATTTACATGGTAAAGAAAAATTCCAAAGGTAAAATAGAGAGGTATAAAGCAAGATTGGTAGCAAAAGGCTACAAACAAAAGGCTGATATTGATTATGATGAGGTGTTTGCACTAGTTGCTCATTTTGAGATAATTCGCTTGATATTTTCTTTGGCAGCTCAGAATCAGTGGAAAATCCATCAAATGGATGTGAAGTCAGCTTTCTTGAAAGGGATTTTTAAAGAAGTATACATTGATCAACCTTTGCGCTATAAGGTTGAAGGAGGTGAGGATAAAGTATTGAAATTGAAGAAGGCTCTTTATGGAGTTAAACAAGCTCCAGAGCTTGGAATTGTATAATTGAAAAATACTTTCAAGTTAATGGTTTTATAAAGTGTCCACATGAGAATGCATTTTATGTAAAAGTTAATGAAAGTGGTGACATATTACTTGTTTGTTTGTATGTGGGAGATTTGATCTTGACAGGAAATAATCCAAAGATGTTTGAAGATTTCAAGAAGTCAATGGCAAAAGAATTTGAGATGATGGATATTGGCCTACTGTCATACTATATTGGCATTAAAGTGGACCAAAAGAATGACGACATATGTATTTCTCAAGGAGAATATGCAAAGGAGATTCTCAAGAAATTTGAGATGGAGAATCGCAAGCCTGTTAGCACCCTCGTGGATTATGGAATTAAATTGTCCAAACATAAAGATCGAGAAAACATCAATTCAACATATTTTAAGAGTCTTGCTAGAAGCCTAAGGTATATAACTTGTACGAGACCTATTATTCTTTTTGGTGTTGGACTTGTTAGTCGGTTTATGGAAAATCCAACAACTTCCCATTTAAAAGCAGCCAAACAAATACTTTGGTACATCAGAGGTACACTTGATTATGGAAATATTTATTCATCTTCCAAGGACTTCAAGCTTGTTGGCTATTGTGATAGTGATTGGGCTGGTGATGTTGATGATCGAAAAAGTACTACCGAGTTTGCTTTCTTCTTTGGGAATTTTGCATTTACATGGAATTCCAAGAAACAACTAATTGTGACTTTATCAACCTGTGAAGCAGAATATGTAGCAGCTTCTTCTTGTGTTTGTCCTGTAATTTTGATAAGGAGCTTATTGAGAGAACTCTACCAACCACAAAAAGATGCAATTAAGATTTGTATTGATAACAAATCAGCCATTGCATTGCCTAAGAACCTGGTGTTTCATGAAAGGAGCAAACATATTAATACTACATTTCATTTCATTAGAGATTGTATATCGAAGAAAGAGGTACAACTTGAGTTTATGAAATCTCAAGACCAAGTTACAGACATTTTCACCAAGCTATTGAAGACTGATTATTTTCAGAAGTGCGGATGACTCTTGGAGTAGTGAGTCAAGTTTAAGGGGGGATGTTGAAAAAATAAACTTGTTCACATTATTTAGTATGTTCACATCAAATTTATTTTAGTTCATGAACTAGTAGATTAATGTATTAGGAGATGCATGAATTGGTGGAAAAGTCTAAATTAAGTTTAGTTAGGTGTATTCATAAACTTGGAGGGTATGAATTTATTATGGTACATGTATGCTAGGCTAGGTATATGGATGAATTCACCAATAAATAGTCATGTAATCTAGCCATTTTGTGAAAAGAAAAAAGTTAAATAGAAAATCATCTATCCTCCACTTCTCTTCTACTTGTAGTGAGTAATATTTGTGTTGTCTTAGTCTCCCAAATTTCCAACATATACTGCTAGCACTGCATCTTCCTATCAAGCAGTCTGGCTGAAAAAATTGCTTGCTGATGTATTTCAGGAGCAACCCACTGCAACTGAAATTTTCTGCGACAACAAAGCAACTATTAAAATGACGAAAAATATGGCATTTCACATCAGGACAAAACATAGTGACATTAATTTAAATGATAAAATGTTGACAATGAAAGCCGAAAATGGAAGATTATTAGCAAAGTTCCCATGGCTAAAAATAAAATGTTTGTGTTGAATCTTCAAAGTGATATACCAAGGTGCTTATTTTCATGTGTCAAAAATTTATCTTGGCTTTGACACATGAGATTTGGCCATTTGAACTTTGATAGTCTAAGAATGTTGAAAAAAAAAATATGGTAAAAGGGTTGTCAACCATTAACCATCCTAATCAACTTTGTAAAGGATGTTTTTTTGGAAACAATTCAAGGAAAAGTTTTCACAAAGAGTCATTGACAAGTGCACGATATCCTTTAGAACTGATTCATATGAATGTGTACAAACCTATCAAGCCAGCCTCACTTGGTAAAAGTAATTATTTCCTTTTATTTTTTGATGATTATTCTCGAAAAATTTGGGTGTATTTTTTGGAGGAAAAATCTGAGATGTTTGAAAACTTCAAGGATTTTAAGATCATGGTGGAGAAGCAAAGTGGCTATTAAATAAAGTCACTTTGGTCCGATAATGGTGGAGAATTCACTTCAAATAAGTTCAAGTCTTTTTGTGACAAAAATGGAATACGTCATTTTTTGACTGTTCCATGATTGCCTCAACAAAATGGCATGGTGGAGAAGAAGAATCAAACTATTCTCAACATGACAAGAAGTTTGTTGAAGAGCAAAAATATGCCTAAGGAATTTTGGGCTGAAGTATTTGCCTATGCAATTCATTTATCAAATCGATGTCACACCAAAAGTGTTCGTGGCAAAACATCGCAAGAGGTTTGGAGTGGTTTCACACCAAAAGTTGCTCACTTGTGAGTGTTTGGAAGCATTTCTTATGTTCATGTGCCGGATGAGAAGAGATCTAAGCTTGATGAAAAAAGTGAAAGGTATGTTTTTGTTGGTTATGCACAAAGATCTAAAGGTTATAAATTATATAACCCAAGAAATGGCAAGGTTATCCTAAGCAGATGTAGAAGTTGATGAAGATAGTACTTGGGAGTGGAAATCTAAAGAGCAAGATTACTCTTTTAGTCCATTGTTGTTGATGAACTTGATGAAGAAGTGGTGGACCAGCCTACTAGGCTACCTACAAAACCTCCATCACAAGTTCAAGAAGTTGGAGAATCAAGTTCAAGCAGTGTACCTTAAAAGTCTAGAAGTCCTCAAGACTTGTATGACACAACTGAAAAAGTGATAGAAGATTTATTTGATTCAACTCACTTTTGTGTACTTGTGGAAAGCGAGTCTATAGGTTATGAAGATGCTGTTGGTAATCCAAAATGGAGAGCTGCAATGGATAAAGAAATCAAGGGAATCAAGAAGAATGATACTTGAGAGTTGGCAAAACTTCGAAAAGGAAAAAGCACCATTGGAGTAAAATGGAATTTACAAGCTAAAGAAAAATTCCAAAGGTAAAATAGAGAGGTATAAAACAAGATTGGTAGAAAAGGGATACAAACAAAAGGCTAGTATTGATTATGATGAAGTGTTTGCACTAGTTTCTCGTTTTGAGACATTTCACTTGATTATTTCTTTGGCAGCTTAAAATAAGTGGAAAATCCATCAAATAGATGTGACGGAAGCTTTCTTGAATGGGAATTTGGAAGAAGTATTCATTGATCAACCTTTGGCCTATAAGGTTGAAGGAGGTGAGTATAAAGTGTTGAAATTGAAGAAGGCCCTTTATGGCGTGAAACAAACTCCACGAGCTTAAGGAAGTGTAGAATTGACAAATACTTTCAAGTCAATGGTATTGTAAAATATCCACCTGAGCATGCACTTTCTGTAAAAGTTAATGAAAATGGTGACATATTACTTGTTTGTTTGTATGTGGACGATTTGATCTTGATAGGAAATAATCCAAAGATGTTTGAAGATTTCAAGAAGTCAATGGCAAGAGCATTTCAGATACTGGATATTGGCCTAATATCATACTATGTTGGAATTAAAGTGGAGCAAAAGAATAATAGTATACTTATTTCTCAAGGAGAATATGCAAAGGAGATTCTCAAGAAATTTGAGATGGTAAATCGCAAGCCTGTTAGCACCCCCGTGGATTGTGGAATTAAACTGTCCAAGCATGAAGATGGAGAAAACATCAATTAAATATATTTCAAGAGTCTTGCTAGAAGCCTAAGGTATTTAACTTGTAAGAGACCTGGCATTCATTTTGTGTTGTACTTGTTAGTCGGTTTATGGAAAATCCAACAACATCCCATCTAAAAGCAGCCAAAAGAATACTCGGGTACATCAGTGGCACACCTGATTTTGGAATTTTTTATTTATCTTCCAAGGACTTCAAGCTTGTTGGCTATTGTGATAGTGAATAAGCTGGTGATTTCATGATCAAAACAGTACTACCGAGTTTGTTTTCCTCTTTGGGAATTATACATTTACATGGAATAACAAGAAACAACCAGTTGTGACTTTGTAAACATGTGAAGCAGAATATGTAGCAGCTTCTTGTTATGTTTGTCATGAAATTTGGATAAGGAGCTTATTGAAACAACTCTACCAACCACAAGAAGATACAACTAAGATTTGTGTTGATAACAAATTAGCCATTGTGTAGCCCAAGAACCTGGTGTTTCATGAAAGGAGCAAACATATTGATACTAAATTTCATTTCATTAGAGATTATATATGCAAGAAAGAGGTACAACTTGAGTTTGTGAAATCTCAAGACCAAGTTGCAATCATTTTCACCAAGCCATTGAAGACTGATATTTTTCAGAAGTTGCGGATGACTCTTGGATTAGTGAGTCAAGTGTAAGGGGGGATGTTGAAAAAATAAACTTGTTCACATTATTTAGTATGTTCACATCATATTTATTTTAGTTCATGAACTAGTAGATTAATGTATTAGGAGATGCATGAATTGGTGGAAAAGTCTAGATTAAGTCTAGTTAGGTGTATTCATGAACTTGGAGGGTGTGGAGTCTTTATTATGGTACTTGCATGCTAGGGTAGGTACATGGATGAATTCACCTATAAATAGTCATGTAATCTAGCAATTTTGTGAAAAGAAAAAAGTTCAATAGAAAATCATCTATCCTCCACTTCTCTTCTACTTGTAGTGAGTAATATTTGTGTTGTCTTAGTCTCCCAAATTTCCAACATATACTGCTATCACTCAGTGGCGGATCTAAGATTTTAACTCGGGGGGTTCAAAATATAAATCAATTATATACAAAGGAATAATTGAAAAAAAGCTAAAAAAAATCATGGTTTAAGTGGGATTCGAACCCTAAGCATGAGAGTTCATTTAAAAGGAAATCTATCATTATGCTAGACTTTACTTATTATTTATAGGGTTTAAATTTAATATATAGAAAATTTATCTTATATATACAGTGTATATTTTCATCGAGAGGGTTCGGATGAACCCCCTCACTACACCCTAGGTCCGCCCCTGCTATCACTGCATCTTCCTATCACGTAGTCTGGCTGAAAAAGTTACTTTCTGATGTATTTCAGGAGCAAGCCACTACAACTGAAATTATCTGCAACAACAAAGCAACTATTGCAATGATGAAAATTAGGCATTTCACATCAGGACAAAACATATTGACATTTGGTACCACTTCACACAAGATCTGCTAGCAAGTGAAAGTATTATGTTGAAGCATTGTGGCACAAGTGAACAAGTTGCTGATAGTCTAACCAAAGCACATCCAATTGAGAATTATGAGTACTTCAGATTACAGATGGGAGTAACAAACTTTGAAGCAAGGGATAGTTTTGATTAGTGCTTCAAAAGTAATCGCCAAGTTCCTAGTTTTTAGCTAGTAAAAGTAGTGATGGTTCAATTAATTAGCATGAAATTTGTTTGTAATTTTATTTGCTATTTCCTAGTTGATATGGTTAGAAGTAGTGGGCATGTTTATCCACTACTATTAGTTCCTTAGTTTTAGCTTCTATCAGTTGGTTGTAAGCCTATTTAATAGGTCACTGTTGTTGCTTTTTCATTGCAATTCAAAGACTTCAGAAAACCAAATTCTCTCTGCTTTTTACATGTTTTTAAAGTCCCCAACAGTACTTGTAGTAATAAGGGACCCTTAGCTTGTGTCTTATTGAGCTTTGGCTTTTGTATGTAATTCTGGGGCTTCAGTTCTAAACAAGTTGAGATTACTTATACATTTCTACTTCGTCTCCGCCTCATATACCAAAACTATAACGCGAGAAGTTTGAGTACATTATCTTAGAATCTGCTGATTGAAATTAAGGGAGAAATCATCAAATTTTGAACTAATAATCTGGATAGAGTGTAGTATATAGATATTTATAGAAAATAAGTGTACAAAGTATTAGGGAAAGTTTGAACAGAGAAATGTAATTTATAAATTCATTAAATCGACTTTGTTATTATCAACGAAATCCAACATTTGGACCCTTTGGGTTTGAGAAGAAAATCTGCCTGACAAGACAGTGAATCTCAATGTTTGGCCTGGAGGAAGAAGAAGAAGCCATTATTGCTTGTAGGGGCTCAATATACAGTTTATGTGTTTGGCTGGTCATAACATATAAATATGTAGTTTATTTTTATTAAAAAAATAAAATTTAAAAAAAGAATAATATAAAAATTGAATGTTACGGACTTAAACTCTCCCCTAATAATTGATTTAGAAAATCCGTGGCAGATCAAAAAAATGATTACCCATGATGAGGTCATTGTACGAAAGCTGGTGATTCCATTTTTTGAGACGTTTGAGTACATTCTTTGATACTGGACATTGGACATGGCAAAAAGTTTGGAGAACGGGTGTAGGGTGCGTGTTAACGTGTGGCATATAACCGAGGAAAATGCCCTTAAGAAATATAAAGATGAAAGGGTTTGCTTAAGGAAGTTGCACATTGATGACTTTTTTCTATCATGAACTGAGTTATTCAACAATCGCAAACTAGGCGATGGTGATGAAATTGGGCTATATTGGGATCTCAGATCTGTAATCTAGAATTTTATATTTTAAGAGCTTGCCCCCACCCCCTTGGTGTCTTAATCTCATTGGACCAAGTGTTGGGGTGGGGTCTTGTGGGAGATAAATACATATACATATATTCTCCCTTACTCTTCAACAAGAAGAGCAGCTTAACACTTAGGAAAAAAAAAGGCCATTTTCAAGAACACAAGGAACAAGTCCTCGGGTTGCTACAGTAACCTTGAGGAAATTTGTATTTTTTGATCTTTCAACTATTTTGATGCTACAATCCTAGTATATTAGGTCCCCCAAGTTGCATAGAAGCATTGGTTTGTCGAGAAAATGCTTCTTAATTCGGTTTTGGCGATTTAAAGTTTTTAAAAAGGTTGACAAGGTATGTTGATTTTCTTCTTGTTTGAGTGAAATTAAAGCTTGTATGGGTATTGGTATATGTTAAAATTGCAAGAAAACCTTGAGGGATTGCTTGTTCAAGTTAATTGTGAGTTTTTTAAAGGGGGGTTCAAATTTGGGGATTATGTGGTTATGAGGTTGTTTTGTCTTAAAATCTGGTACTTCTGTTTAATTGGCATAAAAATGGTTCTTATGGGGTGAAAGAAACATTGAAAATGGTTTGTATGTACTGTTGAGCTGTGGGTCGAACTTGGGTGCCAATAGGCGATGAAATGTTGTGTTGTGACGTTGTAAGGTTGCATTTGACGTTTGAATGTTGTAATATGATTCTTGGAGTATGTAGGAGTGTTCGAATGTGGTGAATATGCATAAACTCGATATGCTGCCCTGCTTTTTAGTTTTAATAAGAAAATGAAGTGCGTTAGCGAATTTAGTGAGGTTGCAAACTTGGAAAGGCTTATATTGTTATTGTTGTTGTTATTGATGATGATGAATTGGGGGCCGAGATGGAGTCTCAGGGTGGCCTAATTTAAGGGGAAATGCTGGCAAAGTTTTTTATCAAATTTTGGAGTAAACTTGTAATTTAAGGCCCGTAAAGGAGTCTAGCTAATTATGAACGCTATTGTGATTTCTTTTTTTTTAGACGTTGGACGCCCGGAGGGATAAGTTGAAGTGACTTGAGGTTGGGATTAGTTGATGAAGGAAATAAGGTATGTAAAGCATTTTGGTTTATGGCATGACTTTGTTAAACCTTGTTAAGGTTATAAGTTCCCAAAAATCCCTCTTACTTTGTAAAATGGGCTAGTACATGTCCTATGTTTGCTTTTTGGTATACATATACAAATTAAATTTTGAAAGATCTTACTCCTACAGTAATCCACTTTATTTTTAATCCCTACGTCCTTAAGATGTAGTATGTTTGTAAGAATAAAAGGAACTTGATAAGTTTTGAAAGAAATTGACAACTCTAAAAGAACTTAAGATAAATAATACATTATTTGCGGACATGAACATTTTACTACTATTTTGAGAGTTTTGATAATGATTTTGTGCATATGGCCTCTCATGACTCTATTCGTGCCTATTATAACCTCGTTCACTGGTTCCCAAGCCAATTATTATCATGTGTATTATACTATATATACATATTCTGAAGTAGGCTAGATACGGCGGGTCGGTTTACCCATAGGCCGACTTTGCTTAGTTTAGAGCCATAAGGAGCTAGGCTTTGGATATGATGGCATTATGACATATGAGTGCTAGGCCTCGTTCCTCCTGGCTCACATGAGTGCTGGGCCTTGTTCATCCTGGCTCACGTGAGTACTGGGCCTCGCTTGCCTCGACTCACTTATCGGCATAATATCCTTACTATACCATGATACGTGAGTGCTAGGCCTCACTCGCCTCAGCTCACCTATCCTATGACGTGAGTGCTGCGCCTCGCTCACCTCGGCTCACCTATACTACATTTGGGACTTGCG
>DF366336.1:43463-53912 GCA_000787875.1 Solanum virginianum
GTAAACCTCTATGTAATGATTCTATAAACTTGACTCTCTTGATGTTTTATGAAATGAAGGTTTTCCCTTAGTCCCTATGCCCTTATTTCTATTCTGTTATTATTTTTTAATTGTTTTCACAACCAAGGATGTGTAATGATATGTTAAGAGGCTTGCTTGGGGTTGCTTCGGGGTCCCCATGCACCTCGTCACATCTAGGCCCTAGTTAGGGTCGTGACACCTAATTAGGTTAAAAAAAGAAAAAAAATAATGAATACGAATGATTCAAATTTGATTTAGGAGTCATTGTCCTTATCTAATTTTGATTCTGATTCTAGCATTGTGACTCAACTTGAACATAAATGTTAGATGAAGCCGAGTACCCCATATCCTAGCGAAGTGCATGTTCATCGCTTCGAGTACCCCATTTTGGATGCAACTTTTCACAACATTTATTTTGAATTGATAGAGAGAAATATCAATTTCATACCCCAGAAAACATTGAGGAATTTAGACAATAAATTGCAGAATCTCAACCATGAAGAAGCCCGAAAAAGAATTATTACCCAAAGTTATAAATGGTTGAGGGAACTCGACGACAAGAGAAAATCCACTTGATTTATTTCTTCTTATTTTATTTTTTAAGATTTAAGATTTCATTTAGAGTTGTGGTTCACTTTATTGTACTCTGGAATAAACAGCTTTCGCAATTTGACTCCAATTGCTCAATGCTTATGCCAAAAGAATTCATTTAGAGTTGTGGTTCACTTTATAGGCATTTTTCTTCACTTTGTACACCCATTTGACTCCAATTGGTCAATGATTCTTGGGAAGAGTTGTTAATTCCCAAGTGTTGTTCTTTTTAATTGATTGGATTTCTTCCTCCATGGCATGTCTTCACCTTTTGTCTGCAACAGTTTCATCAAATTTCATTGGTTCACTATCAGCAAAGAGACAACACAAAAAATCAAAATTAGTAACTTTATTTGTGTTATCATCGAGTTCTTGGATGCTTTTCATCCTATAAGGCCTTTCACTTGAACTTTCTTGAGTGGATGGAGATGCAACAATTGTTGGTGAAGGAGGTGGGGTTGTATCTTGTGTAGGTGGAATTATCTCCTCTTCTTCTTCATCTCTAATGTATGGAAGAAAATCATAAGCTCTTTCTTCTTGAGCCTCCCAATTCCATTTTGTTGCTTCATCATATTCAATATCATGACTCACCATCACCTTGTTATTGTTTGGATTGTATGGCTTGTAGTCCTTTGAACTTGAATAATAGCGAACAAACACATACTTGACACTTCAATCATCAAGTTTAGCTCTCCCTTGATGTGTAACAGGAGCATAGGCTATGCTTCCAAAGATTCTCAAGTGCTTGACACTTAGCTTTCGTCCACTCCATGCTTCTTGATGTGTTTGGTCTCTCACATTTCTTGTTGGAGATCTATTGCTCAAATAAAATGCACAAGAAACAACCTCGGTCCAAAATTCTTTTAGCATTCTTTTAGCTTTCCACATACACCTAGTTATATTAAGAATTGTTCTATTCTTTCTTTTTGCAACTCCATTTTTTTGGGGCGAGTAAGGTACCGTTAAAGGGTAACCAATTCCGTGAGATTGACAAAAGTCATTAAATTCTTTTGAAGTGATTTTGCCTCCTCTATCGGACCTTAGTACTTTAATTTCACAACCACTTTTTTTTCTACAAGTGCTTTAAAAATTTTAAAAGCAACAAAAGTTTCAGATTTTTGCTTCAAAAAGTATACCCAAGTCTTTCTACTAAAATCATCAATAAAGGGCAAGAAATATTTAATTTTATCAAAAGAAGGTGGATCAATTGGTCCGCATCGGTGTGAACAAGTTAGAGTGGCTTAGTTGTTCTTGATGTGGTCTCCTTTCGAAAACTCCTCCTTGCATGTTTTCCAAGATGACAAGCTTCACACAACTGATTTGGATGGTTAATTGACGAAATTCCATCAACCATATTCTTGTCTCCCATTGATTTGAGTGCTTCAAAATGCAAGTGCCCAAATCGCATGTGCCAACACCATGAATCATCTTACACATTAGCTTTCAAACACTTTGCATCAATGATCTTAAGATTTAAAGGAAACAACCTATTCTTTACCATATGGACTTTAGCAATTAAGTTATTACTTGAATCTTTAAGCAAAAGATGCATATTTTTCATATGAATATCATATCCTTTTTCAAGAAGTTGACCCAAACTCAAGATATTACTTTATGACCCAAACTCAAGATATTACTTTTCAATTTTGGCATGTAGTAAACCTCATTAATCAATTTATGACCACCATCTTTACAAGATACTAGAATCATACCTATCCCTTCAATTTGGATCTTTGAGGTATCTCCAAAAGACACATTATCTTTCATCGTCTTCATTATCTCCACAAACATGTCTTTGTGTCCACACATATGATTGCTTGCTCCATTGACCATGAATTGTAATCATTTGTATCTTCCTCTTTGAGTCTCATTGCAATGTTGATTCATCTTCATCATTGTTGTTGTCGACAAGATTACGACATTCCCAAGAATAATGTCCAAATTTATGAAAGTTATACACTCAATTTTAGATTTTTCATGCCTCATTTTATTGGTACCTTGGTAGGCTCCATGCCCTCTACCTCTTTGTTATCTATGGCCACGACCTCGAAATGATTGATGGCTCTTATCTTCATTGTTATATTTGTTAATATAACTTTTTCCTCTTCCACGGCCTCGACGACCACCACGACCTCGCCATTGTCCATTTCTTCTACAACTTGTTTCACCTTCAAAATTTTTGAAGGATGTCTGAGTCTTAAGAAATTGTTCTAGTGGTTTTTCTTTTCTCCTTTTCATATTTTCTTCATGGGCTTGTAAAGAACCTTCCAATTGCTCTACTGTCATAGAATCTAAATCTTTAAATTCCTCAATAGCACACACCACATAATCAAAATTAGGTGTTATAGAGCGAAGTATATTTTCTACCACTTGCACATCATCTACTTCTTCCCTGTACCTTCTTAGTTGATTAACAACATCCATAACTTCTGAATAGGGAGATGCAACAATTGTTGGTGAAGGAGGTGGGGTTGTATCTTGTGTAGGTGGAATTATCTCCTCTTCTTCTTCATCTCTAATGTATGGAAGAAAATCATAAGCTCTTTCTAATCCGAAATGGATTCGGATTCTTTCATTTTTAAAACTTCAAAATAAGCCCTTAGAGTTTGAAGTTTTATATTCTTTACTTTATCAATTCCTTGGAAAGAATTTTGTAAAATTTTCCAAGCTTATTTTTAGGTGGCTGCATCAGCCACCTTCTCAAACATGCCATCATCCAAACACAGATTGATAAGGGTGAGGGCTTGTTGATCTTTCTTTCTTGTCTTCGGAAAGACCTCTTTTTCATTTTGCGACAAAGTTTCTTCATTAACAGGTTTTGTATACCCTTTGTCTACAATGTCCCAAACATCTTGAGACCTAAGAATGACTTTCCTTCATAGACACCATTTTTCATAATTTTCTATTGTCAGACAAGGGTACTAGAAGGACAACGGACTATTATTTATCATGGTTCTGATACCACGTTGTTGGAAAAAATAATAATCACGCGCAGAATATTCTTGCTAAGTAGCGATTACAATAGAGTCACGACACCAAATATTAAAATGAAGTAAATGTGATATAATAGTATTGATAACAACTTGGTAGTGTCAAAAATAACTCTTCATTGTATAACAACAAATAATCTTTTATTTCACACACCTTACTACAATTTTGCTCTGAAACTATTTTTTTCCTCACAAACTAAGAGTTGCTTGTGGGTGACTCTCTCTTCTTTCTATTGCTCTCTCTATTTTGGTATTACAACAAATGAGCAAAAACTCCCATATTTATAGGAAAAATCCTACACCAATTGATGTCACTAATGACATCAATGAAATACAAGAAAATCAAACTTATACCTAACTTCTTCGACTTTCCTTGCCTAACAATTTTGATAAAACGTCTAGCTAAATTCTTGGACTTTTATTTCCTAACAATTTTGACAAAGTGGTGGGAATATGCATCCATTGAAATCGTTGTAGTAGAAGCTAATTTATACTTTGGATCCACAACAATATGTCTTGCTGGAATTACAACCTCTAGATTTAGCTCTGAACTTCGTTTTAGGTGTACTCCCTTTGTCTAGTGATCTGCCTCTAACCAACAAGCCCTGAACTTTATCTTTAGAATGAACTTCAAGATCAAACTTTGCTTTGGACAACAAGTTTAATTTAACATCTTCGTAAGACAAAGTTTTGTTATTTCCACATAACATAATCTCTTTGAAGTGTTTATAGGTAGATGGCAGTGAGACAATTATCAGCACAGTCTTGTCCTCACCCTCAATTTATCCCAAAAACAAAAGGATATTATAACCGAGAAGGGAGTAGCTAGCAAGCATATTTTAAAGCTTTAGTAAAATATGATTGCTGAGCATAGATTGTGTTTTTCTAAATTTGCCTGCTGATGAAGGTGTCCCAGTTTTCTAAAATAGCTGCTAATCAATAGTTTGTTCGTTTACATTATTGACAACTTTAGTTTAAATTGATATGTTGCTGAGGACTTTAATTTCTTCTTCCATTGATATTCATACCAGTTGATAAATAATTTTTCATTTTGACTTTATTTTTTATGTTAGGACCTTATATATCCATGTGTTGAATTGAGTAGCATTGTGAAAGCATGAAAATAGATGGGGGATTAACCTCAATAGTTAGCCAATGCATAATTATGTTTTCATGCCTTATACTCTTAGAAAGAAATCGACTCAAATATTTTTTATTTTAAAAAGAGAAGGATGGAATCCAACAATTCGTTGGAGAAAAAACTTACAGTTCTTGCAGCACTGCAAACATAAATCATAATCTTTCTGCTTTTGACAGTTTAATTTAAACGAAATCCATACAATTCCTCCGAAAGAGTGTGTTCGTTTGTTTGTTTGCAGCACTGCAAACATAAATCATAATCTTTCTGCTTTTGACAGTTTAATTTAAACTAAATCCATACAATTCCTCCGAAAGAGTGTGTTCGTTTTTTTGTTGGCAAGCCTTGTTTAGTGGTAAAAGGAAAAGATGAAATCTAACAAAGTCTCAGAGGTTAATCTTACCGTTGTTGAAATATTGCAAACATAGATCATAATCTTTCAGCTTTTGACAGTTTAATTTAAAAAGAATCCATACAACTCTTTCGAAAGAGTGCGTCCGTTTGTTTGTTGGCAAATGCTGTTTGATCATTCGTTGTTGTCGTCAGCAGCATTTTTTTCGGAGTTACTTTTATTTATGGAATAAATTTTCAACATGGGAACTAAAGGGATAAGAATGGTGAAGGGATGCAATGGTTCCTTAGGCGGCTGCTCTCAAAATGTTTTTGTTTAGGTGTAAATGTGTAATTAGGTTATCCTAAGTGGGTTAATTATATAGGGGTATCTGGATGTTTTAAAACAGACAGAGAAAAGTGAATAATCAGCCTTACGTATGGCAATAGGTGTATACAGTGAGTGTATTTTGAGTTTAACAATTGTTTAAGTGAAAACTGAACTTGTGATTGGTGTTTGCAATGTATAGTGGACTTACAACGTTTAATGGCAATGATGGTGTAAAAAGCGAATGAAGCAATAATGTCCTGCGAGCAGAGGTCAAAACAGTGACTATGATTGTAAACGAAAACAATGTGATGAGAGCAATAGAAACAGTCGGGCAAACCGATAATGGATACGCAGATTTGTGGGGGAAATTTGGGGAGGGGATGTGCATCACTGTGGTATAAGTACGAAAAGGTCACAAGTATTGGTGAGAGACACGACAGATAGATTTAAAAGGGGTGGAAGTGGCGGCTATTCGGCATTTGTTTTTTTTTTTTTGGGTAGGGGGGTTAATTTTGGATTTTTTTAAGTGAAGGGTATTTTAGTAATTTGACTTTAGGATCTTAGAGTTGGTGCTTTTAAGGTAGTATAGATAGATTAGTAATCTTTTAGTTACTGTTTTCTTTTACTTTTGACCAAGTCTTTCGATAACTAGGATTAGAATTCTCTCCCCCATTTAGTGGAGTGATTTTAGAAGTAGTTAGACTACAAATTTGATGAAGTCTTATCAAATAGCTCTTCCACTTCCAGTCGTCACATAGTTACAAACTTTTCGCTGCAAGTTTTGTTGCATCCCTTTCTGCTACATCCCGCAGCATCACCAGAATCACCATTTGGCAGGGCTACTAGGACTTGGTGTATATATCAATTTGTATACTCTAGCAGTAAGATCATCTTCTTCTGTTGTCATACTTGTTCCTTTATGGTATCAGGAGCCACAATACACTCTAACGAGTAAGATCCTTAATTTATTTTTCTCTCTCTCATCCTCCGCACATGGGAGACACTCCTCACATTATCAACTCAGATACCACCAGCGGTGTATCAGTTGTTCAATTTAATTCGGCATCGCAATTGCCTATCAAATTACTTGGCAATCAGAACTTTTCAACATGGAAGGCCCAATTTTCCATGCTTATACATGGATATAATATCTATGGGCATCTCGATGGGTCTTCTCCCTCTCCATCTCGCACTATCATCAATAATATAGTCACTGGTGCAAATCCAGCGTTTTCTCTTTGGTTTCGCCAAGACCAACTTATTCAGAATGCACTTATGGGATGCGTTGATCCAATAATCACCACAACTATTGTAGCCGCTAATTCAGCAAAAACAGCTTGGGATGCATTGCACAAGCCTACGCGAACAAGTCCCAAACCAGAATTTTTAGTTTGCTGATCGACGTTGTTATGCAACTGAGATTCCCGGCCAATCATCGAATATTTGCAAAGTATTCGATCGATTTCTGATGACCTCTCCACTGCTGGTGCCCCAGTTACCAACTCTGAACTTATTGTTAAGATCTTGAGTGGTTTGGGTCTACAATTTCGTGAGATATCTGTTGCGTTCCGTGCTCGTGACTCCATAATTACTTATGAAGAACTCTATGTAAAGCTACAGGATCATGAGCTTTTTCTCCGCGATGAAGAGTCCAAGAAAACTCCCAACCAGATTAATATTACAGCTGCTACATCCAACAAGTCTGGTCACTCCAACTCTTGGAACACTCGTCGCCCCAATAATAGCACTGGCAGCAACTAATAATGGCGGTCCAACAATTGCTCAAATATGCCCAATCGGTGACGCTCTTCGACCACTAACACTTCTGATTGTGTTCACTGCCAATTATGCAACAAACCATGTCATGTTGCAAGTGTTTGTAGATCAAAATCTCACAATCATCTTGAGGCAAAGGCCATGTTTCAGGCTTGCAGGAAACAAAAAATCCTTGGATTGTCGACTCTGAAGCATCTCATCATATCACTACTGAACCTCACAATTTGCAGGCATATAATGGCATAGAGCAGGTCTCCATGGGTGATGGTAATAAAATCCCAATAACACACACTAGCTCGACTCAATTACATGCATCTAATAATTCTTTCAAACTTTCTCATACTCTCTGTGCACCTACCATTAAACGCAACTTACTTTCCATTTCTAAATTTTGTCAAGAATTTAACTTCTCTTGAATTTTTTCCTTTTCGTTTTTGTGTGAAAAACCTGAACATGTGGACTTCTTTGGTCCACAGTCGGAGTAGAGACGGCCTTTATGAGTGGCCAACTTCACCTTTGCTGCCTTCACCAAAAGCACATGCTGCCTCCACCAATTCTTCCCCCATTCTCACTTGGCATCGTCGATTGGGTCATCTAAAGAGTTTAAATTTTCTTTTAAATAAATTCTCTGTCTTGTTCACAAAAAAAGAAATTCATTTTGTAATTCTTGTTCATCAAATAAAGCTCATTGGTATTCCTTTCAGTAACTTATGTTATCACGTACAAAACCGCTTCAAACAATTTTCAGTGATTTGTGGGGCCCTTCTCTAGTGTTATCAATTGACAAAAAGCTATTTTACTGCATTTTTGTTGACCAATACACCAAATACATTTGGCTTTATACCTTGAAAATAAAAGTGAGGTTAAAGAACTTTTCAAAAACTTTCAAGTTTTAATGAAATGCCATTTCAATACAAAAGTTCTTTCTATATATACTGATGGAGGTGGTGAGTACAAAAGTCTTGATCCATACCTAAGATCTCAAGGTATTGAACATCTTTTAACTCCACCATACACCCCTCAATGAGTTGCTCTTCTGAATGAAGACATAGATATATTATTGAAATGGCAAGAACATTACTCCATATACCACCTGGCATACGCATAATACTGTCTCCTCCGGCTGCGCATTCTATCTTGTTCTCATGTATATATACTCTTACTCATACGTAATAGAGGACATAATTTTCACACCCTAATTGCGGCTCTAGCATGGTATCAAAGACTCGGGCTGCGTGCTCTCCTTACGCGTGAAAACTAGCGATCAGCGAGCCTTCATTGATCGCGGCGAACTGCACCAGCGATCAGCAAGCCTCCATCTATTGATCGCGGTGACTGTGCACGTCAACCAGCACCTGCGATTGTCGACTGTCGACTGGCGGCTGTGACCTGCACCTGCGACTGCCGATCTTCACTAGCAAACGTCCGGCAACGAAACTGCACCAGCGCTGTAGTGTTTTGTCATCATGTCTGGTGACGGAAAAATTAATGTGGCGTCTCCATATTATCTTGAGTTCGGGGATCAAATTAGAAACATTATCACATATGTGATACTTACTGGCAATAATTATGTGGCATGGGCGAGAGCAATCACGCTATCCTTGAAGGCACGAAGAAAATTTGTGTTTGTTGACGGAACAATTGTGAACCCAACTGAAGCAAGAGATTTGCTCAATTGGGAAACTGTGAACTCTATGATAGTATCTTGGATACTGAAAGTATTGATGTGAAGATTGTTGTGTCGATACCCTATTATGTCAAAGCGAAGCCTCTTTGGGATTATCTGGAGAGACGATACTGTGTGGCAAATGGGCCTAGACTTCAACAACTACGGGCAAACATCGTGCGGTGTCGCCAGGCCATGGGAATGAGCGTCGATGATTATTTTAATCAACTCATGTCCCTGTACGATGAGTTGAGCCACTTGAAGCCGCTATATACCTGCAGTTGCGGTGCTTGTGTATGTGGAGTTGCTGGAAAATTCACCGAAGATCGTGAAGAGAAAAAGCTTCATCAATTCTTAATTGGCATCAATGATGAATTTTACTCTGTCATGCGTTCCAATCTGCTTTCTTAGCCAACTCTAGTCACCCTTGATAGGGCATATCAAACCATGCTTCAAGAGGACAAATCCCAAGATATAGCTAGGGGGAAGGCAGTGTAAGAAGAAACCTACGCATTCGCTTTGCGTGCTGATCAGCCAACTTCCAGAACTAAATGCCCAGACAAGGGAAAGCTGCAGTGTACCCACTGCAAACAGAAGGGACATGAAGTTGGGAATTGCTTCAAGTTATATGGATATCCGGAGTGGTGGGCGGATAGCAACTGTGGCGGCAAAGGGCAGTCCATCTCTCGCGGGCAGGGCACTGGAGGACGGCGAATGGTTCATGCTAATTCCATTCAGAATGAGGAGGGCACATCGAAAATCAACCCTCAACTACCGCAACTCAAGTCGGGGGATGTACTGGCACTTCTCAATTTAATTAATTCTGACACTAAACCTGTTGATCGCATGACCGGTAAGAGTGATGTTTGTTCATGGATTATTGATAGCGGCGCCACACATCACGTTAATTTAATTAATTCTGACACTAAACCTGTTGATCGCATGACCGGTAAGAGTGATGTTTGTTCATGGATTATTGATAGCGGCGCCACACATCACGTTAATTTAATTAATTCTGATGCTAAACCTGTTGATCACATGACTGGTAAGAATGACATTTATTCATGGATCATTGATAGTGGAGCTACGCACCACGTTACCAGTAACGGTGATTATCTTGTCAATTCTAAGAAGGATGATCATTGGACGGTAGGATTACCTAATGGTCAATGTGTCCCTGCAAGCATAATTGGAGATGTGAATTTGTCTGGCCAGTTTACTTTGAAAAATATTTTATATGTTCCTCGGTTGTGATGCAATTTAATTTCAGTAGCACAATTGTCAGTTCATACTCTTGCTCAATTCATGCATGTTCCATGCACCGCTCATTAGGTTGCTGCTCTCGGGGTTGTTCGTTATCTCAAAAGTTCTTCGGGCCAAGGTATTCTGCTTCGCTCTCAGTGTGACTTATCCCACTGATAATTTATGTGCTATATAGGACCAACTCTCGGGGAACCTGATTGGAGCTGGTGAACGGGATCTGCGCTAGCAAATTTTGACCTGTGGCATAGAAGACTTGGGCATTCTTCTAACATGCATGTCTAATTATTTCACTACTCATGGCATTCTGTTTCAAACCTCCTATGTTCGGGCTCCACAGCAAAAT
>DF366335.1:7139-21785 GCA_000787875.1 Solanum virginianum
ACTCATTGCTGCGACAAATTCTTTTCAACAGAGGTAACTCATTTTCAAAATCAATGTCATGTGAGAGGTTAGATGCATTGTACTTCTGATTAAACCTAGGACTTCTACATGTTGATGTTTTTACTAGAGTAATTTTTGACATACTTAATGTATAAGACAGAAAAAGGGAGGGGGAGAACAAATTGGTATTAACAAGTTCCCAACAAAAATTGCCTCACAACGAAGAAAACGGAGAATGGGAAAAAATGGTTCTTTCAAAAACAGTCACAAGAAAGACGAAGAGTCAGATCAAAACCAAGGCAGAAAATGAAAAAAAAATGAATTCGTGTTACCAAGATCCCAGCAAAGGGTGCATCACAACGAAGAAGACAGAAAAAGAAAAAAATTGTTCTTTCAAGCATACCCACAAGTAAGAAGAAGAGTCGGACCAAGAAAAACTATTAGCGTGTGAAGTAAGCTAAAAATGTGTGTAATGAATGTTGAAAAGACAAAGGAAGTGTCACAACCCAACCCTATGGGTCGTGACTAGTCTCCGATTGGGGCACCCAGACACAACTACTAAGCCAGATTCCAATTATAGTGACCAACGTATTTACAAAAATTTCGGCAGAGTTTTCTTTGTTTTACTGACTACCCACCTACCTACAGAAACATCCCAACAAATAGTACAAGTATATATATATAGACATGCGGGTCGACAAGGTCACCGCTGCGGTTAAACCGCCCAATATACATAACATACATATAGAATCATACAAACTACCAGAATTCCATACACACAGGTGTCCACAGACCTCTGTACAAACCAACAGAATCAAAAGATGGGACAGGGCCCCATCGTACCCTCAACTGGACACAATACAAAATAAAGAAGTAGCATATATACCAAATAGTTGCTCCGAAGCAAAGGAGCTCTTGGATCCTAAGCTGGTGGCCCGCTACTCTGTGCGTCTATACTTGCGGGCATGAATCGCAGCCCCCAAAGAAAGGGGGTCAGTACGAAATACGTACCGAATATGTAAAGCAGAAAGCACTAGTATAAATAAAAGTAATAGGCCAACAAAGGTATAGAAGTCAAGCTCATATGCAAACATCAGAAAATATTTCCTTTTGGTTTTCAAAATATCAAACGGATGCATAACGTACAGGAATGATGGCGACCTCCAAACTCACACCATACCACAGCATCACACCAAAAAGTTCAAATCTCCGAAAAACTCCAACACAAATCACAAACGAGGGATAAGTGAGCCGGCGTCCCTGAACTCACAAATCCTATGGTAAATGTGGCAGGATGCCACCAAACCAAAGGCCCAATCTCACCATATCACCAAACTAAGCGAAGCCGACCCTTGGGCCGAGCCGACCCCGCTATATCCAGCCAACTTCAGAATATATAGATATATATTATAATACGCACGACTACAACCAATCTGAAAACTGGTGAATGAGGTCATAACAGGCACGAATAGAGTCGTGAGAGGCCATATGCACAAAATCACTATCAAAATCTCAAAATAGTAGTAAAATATTCATGTCCAAAAATAATGTATTATTTATGTTAAGTTCTTTTAGAGTTGCCAATTTTCAAGAAATAGATGTCGTGGCGATTTAGAAGGAACATACTTAGTTTATGTCATACAAACTACTATAAAATGTTCTTTTAGAGTTACCAATTTTCAAGAAATAGATGTCGTGGCATTTTAGAAGGAACATACTTAGTTTAAGTCATACAAACTACTATAAAATGTTTTTGAAGTATTAAATCCTTTACATACCTCAATCGCTCCTCCCAACTAATCCCAATACAAATTCGGTCCAACTTATGCTCCTGGTGTCCAATGTCTAAACCTTCAAATTTTCAAGAATCTAAAGCAAATTTCAAGAAGTACGATGTCAAAATCTTAAATTTCACTCAAATGCTAAAACCTCATATTAGAAACTTTGAATATGGTGATGATCCATATAAAAGATTTACATCTCTTTCCTTTACTCAATTTCCTTCCACTATCCAGCTATAACAAAAATCCTTTACTAATCCCCTGGATTTCTATTAGATTTCGCACTGCAGGGGCATCACTTATTCTTCCAGCTTTAGTGAACAAATTTGACAGTGTCACATAGTGTCCTAGATTTTCAGGCTCCAATTTGACTAAATTCTCCTAAGCAAGAACTCCAATGCTCGCTTTTTGGTGTGCTAAAGCAGCAGCAAGTACAGAACCCCATATATGCTTGTTCAGCTGACAGACATTTTTCCTATAAAATCTGTGGCATCTTCAAGCCGACCAGCTCGTGTAAGTAAATCGACAACACAAGTAAAATGTTCCATTCTGAAATTCAGTCCAAATTCCTCCACCATTCTGTGGAAAATATCTAACCCCTCATCAACAAGTCCTAAATGACTGCATGCCGAAAGCATTGAAGTAAATGTAAAAGTGTTTGGTTGAACACCAGAATGACTCATTCTTTTCCAGTAGATGCAGGGCATTTTCGCCCAAACCATGTATTCCCAACCCACCAATTATTGTATTCCATGACACTATATCTGACTGACAACCTTCCATACTCATATGCCCCAATATCTCTACAGCCAAATCAAGTAACTCGTTAGATACATATCTCGAAATAATTAAATTCCAGGAAAGCAAGTCTTTTTCTTGTATCAAATCGAATACGCGTTTAGCACTCTGAATATCACAACATTTTGAGTATATATCAATTAAGAATGACTAACTTGGAGATTCCATTCTACACCACACACAATTACATCTCTGCGTACTTGTACCCCAGCACCCGAGCTTAAAAACTTAGCATAAACCCTCAGTACCAGAGGAAACACATACCCATCAGGCAAAATGCCATCTAGCTACATCTCCTTATAAGTATTTACACATTCTTTAACAATGAGGTTACGTAAAAAAAAATGAAATCATGGTCGTCCAGGCAAACATATTTCTTTGAGACAATTTGACAAACAGGTTGTGGGCAGATTTAATATCGTCATATTCAGCATAGACTTGTATCAATTTGGTGATGATGAATGGGTTATGGCTTTGACCATGTACAATAATTTGTTGATGGGTTTGCTTGCTTTGGTGTATATCTGGGGAATTGCTGCATAGTTGGAGTAAATTGTTTATTTAGAATGTCAAGAATGGTCTCATGGTGGTTGCTGGCTTTGACGAAAGTTTCTTGTAGAAGCTGTTCCATACCTTCATTTATATTTTACATAACAGACCTCAAACAGCAACTGAATCCTTAAGATTATAGAGGAGTTTGAGCCATAATATGTTATGGAGTTTGCTCTTGGAAACTTTTCTAAGTGTGAAGGAAATAACCAGATCTAAGAGATATTATATGTACATATATATATACACAAGTCTTATTCCCACCCTCACACTTGCACCAATTGGGAGATAACACAATTTAGGTGGGGCCACAACAATTGTTCTAGATTTCTTTTCTTTCTTCTTTTTTTTTCTTAATTATAGAATTTGTTAAAGAAAAATAGTCTTATATGCATATATATGTTTATATATATACACCTCTTGCCATGTGTACCACACTTGGCCCAAATAGAGTTCCCATAAATCAAGTGGGGTACCACCCCATTTCTTCAAGACCCCAACTTTACAATATTTCACCTTGGTCCCAAACTTTCCAATAGTATCACTTAGGTCCCGAACCTTCGTAATTGTTCCAATGCCCGAAATGCGGGTTCTAACAGGAAGGATTTGATGGGTATGTGCTCCAAGAATTGTGTGCTCCAAGAATTTAAAAAAGTTTGAAAAAGTAGTACTTTCTCCACATTTGAAGAATTAAAAAATGAATATTAAAATTATAAAAGGTAAAATAATAATATGTGGCATGTATACTTTTGTAAATAAAATGTTAAGTTTGTAAATAAAATTAGACACCTATAATAAAAGTAATAAATGATCTTAAATGGTAGCAAGCAAACATAACTTATGAGAGAGAGAGGGAGGGAGGGAGGGAGAGAGGAGGGGTGAATTTCATTTCGAAGAAGCATACATTTAAACATAAGTAGAGGGGCAAACTTCTCAAATAGAAAACTTATTTATGAGTTCAAGAAAAGCATTGGAACTTACTATATATGTTTGATATTGAAATTGATTACAAAATTCTTGTGAGATACAACAGAAAAAGTTATTGATTGGTTAACATTAAGTTTTAACATGTGTCTAGCTAAACATGATTGACGTATATTTTGTATTATTATTTACGAAAGTGAAAATTAGTTTCTCTTCCTAACTTAGAATAGTTATTTATTGGTTTCAGCATATTTGTGATCTTTATAATGATAATAAATAGAGTACAATGTCACAACATATTATTTAAATAATATATTATCTACCAACAATTGCTATTCTTAATTTTTTTTTTGTCAGTTATTATTTTTCTCAAATTATTATTTAATTTTATTAGGTGAACAAAATAAATTTTTCTTGAGATATCTTATTGTATTTAGGTTTAATTTCTTTGTTTATTATTTTCGTCATCGACTGAGTTATATTGTGACGCCCCATGACTACCGGTTAATCTATCATTTGAAGGCAAAGATTTGAAAGATTCATAAAGAAAATTAACAAAAGGTAGAGCAATTCTTCAACTATGTATTATTGTTGAGATTTATTGGATAAACCAGCTTGCATTTAGTTTTGTGGCTATAAATTACTCTTTTTGACTATTTTTTCTTATCTACATTAAACTTTAGACGCCTCTTAAAATAATAATGATGAATGTGACTATTTTATCAAAACTTTATATTAATTGATGTATATTTTTAGGTCTTGAAAAATCTTAATTGAATAAATAATTATTGTTGAGAGTAAAACACAAAAAAATATATACATAAATTTTTATTGATTGATGTTAGATCACGTGCAAAGCACATACACCAAATTAGCTAAGGATAAAAGATAATTTTAAAGTTAAATTATTTACTATTAGGGTAAGGTGATATTCTTTTTGAGATAGACGAAAAAGAAAAATGTGCTACATAAAATGGGACAGAGAAAAATATTTTTAGAATCTTGTTGTATTTGATTAATATCATGTATAAGTTTATTAGATAATTATCCGCAATTGTGAGGTCGCACTCAAATTCAATTTGAAACGTGGTCTCAACATATAAATGTCACACGATCTCTGATTGGTCAATAGTCAATGTCAAACAAAGCTAGAGGCTCTTCTTCTTTGACTCAATATGTTTAAAAACCACTCCTCCAAGGCATAAAGATATCCAAAGCTGACTTTTATAGAGGTTATGTTTGAGCAAGTCGTGCAACGCAAGGATACAAGTTGGAAGTAACATGTTTCTTGGTGGAAGGATCTATTTGACTAATTAGAAATAAATGCAATAAAAGAAGGGGGGCGGGGGGCGGAGGGGGAAGGTGTTTCTTACCTTTTGATTTAATTTTTTAAAATTGAGTTCAATGTAAAGCTTATTTCTTTATCATAATATCATAGTTAGATTCATCACAATATGTTAGTAAAAAAAAAGATTAGATATGCCCCTCAACTTTATGATTTAGAGCTTGTATATCCTTTGTTAAAAGAAAAAATGGTTCGTATAGACCTCTATTGTTACCAAATAGCCTAGATATATTCTTTTCGATCAGCAAAAGTAGAAAATATTATTATAAATTTATATATATTATTTGTTACAAAAACAAAATTCATATAAGGGTATATTGTTTCTTCTCACAAAATTTAGGGATTTATTTAATCCTTCTTACATGTATTTTTTTTTTTGATTCAATAGCTAAATTTTTATTTTAAAAATCTCCCTTATCGATTTATTTGCTAATCGTTATTTGAGTTTCTGTTCTCATTTCATGTTTAATTTTTGCTTTCATTCTTTTGTGTAGAAATATGAGGGGAAAAACTGAACTGTGAACGGAATAAAATAGAAAAATGCAAGAAACAAAGCTTTTTTTGTGACCATATTATAATTTAATTTTTTGTATTTTCTAAGAATATTGTGATAGAGTTTACCAAAAGATGAATGAAAAATAAATTTGATCACCAAATAAATTCAAATTGGCCATTGAATTAAAGACGGCAAAAAAATAAAATAAAAAAATCACATGTGAGAAGAATCAAATATACCATTTAACTGTGCAAGAAAGATCAAATATACACATACATGAATTTTATTTTAATAAAAAAGTAAAAATTTAAAATCAATATTTTCACTTTCGTTAGTCAAAAAGGGTGTATTTGGGCCTTTATATATTGTAGAAATATATGTGAGTCGCTTTTCTAACAAAGGTTATATCAGCTCTCTAAATCACAAAATTGAAGAGTATATCAAATCTTTTTAGCCTTATTATTTATTTGATATTGGACTCTAATTCATATTATCTACGCTTTAGATGTCCAGCTCTAGGCATATGAAGAAAAAGAGGAGCGTTAAATTTCGCATTGATATGATATTGATTAATTAATTACTCTATATAATCTTGAACAATTCTTATTGACCTAGATTTTGAGATTGAATTAAAGCTCAAAGTTCAATCCTTTATCAATAATTAATGTGACTGGCGAAGAAAATAGAAATTGGCACTATAGAATAGATCAGGAAAAAACATGTTTTCACATTCCTCTGGACTAGTCTGACACCAAAATGGACATTTTACGTACAAAACATGTAAAAATGGACCCTATCTAAAAATATGAACCAAAATAGACACTTCATCCTAAAATACGTAAGTTGTGCCTTCACCAAATAAAAAAATAAATAACTTCAAGAATTCAGTAAAAATGAATTATTATTATTATTATTATTATTATTATTATTATTATTATTATTATTATTATTATTATTATTATTATTATTATAATAATTCGAAGCTAATCTCTCGGTATGGCACGGAGACTGGGTCTCCCAATGATCCTAATCAAGTCAACTTAGCATATCATACATGAGCATTCATAAGGTAATTAAAGAAAATATGATAAATCATAAAGCGAAATCGAAGTTTCAACTTGACAACAAGAAGTAGAAACAATTTTAATTCAAAAGTAGAAGGACAACATCCATTCTAATATATCCAACATGCCTCTATTAGTCTTAGACAGGGGCTAAGAACATGTTCCTAGCTCACCCTTAACACAAGGAGAAATGACCTTGTCTCAAAGTGACAACATAGATCAATAGATATCAAACAAAATGATAGGTTTCCCTCGAAATAAGAGGACTCACCAATCAATCTTCAAGTGCTACTCCAAACTAACCATGAGTAGAATGAGAAGGAATGTCCAACCCTACATTACAACACAACTTAGGCAAGAAAAGTGTATGCATTAATACTTTGAATGTACTACGATGTTAGCAATATACTATGCCTTAATTACATGAGATAATATGACACATAATTCCTAAGATACAACTCCAATATTTAAATAAAACATGAGAAGTAAACACAAGTAAAACAAGTAGGTAATGCATCAAAACATAGTGAAAGTTTGAAAGTAAACTTAATAGTTTTACAGGATATCGACTTTAACTATCAGTAAGACTATGTGAACTATAATATGAAATTCAATGTAATTCTCACATCGAAAAAAGAGAGAGACTACTTTGTCAAGATAGACTCCATGAAAACCTTTAACATCATGATATATATATGGATTCACTAGCTAAGCGAACAAGAAAATCTATAGGGGCACATAATTTTGGACAAGAGATTGCGATTAGGATTCCCTTGGGAAGAAAATCATCTACTTTCGAATCAAACTTCACTCTGGCCTTCTTGATACTAAGTCAAATACTGACGAAATAGAAAATTATAAAGCAATTAGACATATCATAAACTTGATAATTATTAAGTCATCATCATAAAATAGAGTAGCTCATTAAAATATTAATGATTTAAGCAATATCATAATTATTTTTACCACACCTTGAATCGGTGAGTAGGTAAGCAATATCCTATCATCATATTTTATAGATTCTTTGAGGATTTTCATAAATCATAACTAAATATTTTTATAAAATTTGATTGAAGTCCAATTTAATTCATGATCATAATTCATAATAAACTAGGGTCACTTTCATGGTTTCATCTAAAAACAACTTTAAAATATGTAATTCAATGAAATCATACATAATAATGAGGAATAATATCAACTCAACTCATGATTAAGGGTACATATAATAAAATTCATAGACCCTAGATATCATTGTAGAGAATTTACTTGCAAATCGTCAAAATCATGTAATTGATATCAATTCAAGTGTAAATAGAATAGATATCATGCAATTGAATGGAAATTATTAGAACTCAAAAAATTCCATACATGAAATTAATTGAAAAGTTGAGAATTCATTGGTTCCATGGGTGAAAGGGTCCATGGATGATTGTCCACATACCTTGAATGAATACCTTGGAGAAAATCTAGAAATTGATGGAGAAATTTGAAGAATCACTTGATTTTCGATGGAGCCTTAGGAAATTTCTAGAGAGAGAATTTTCTATATTGGAAGGGAAAATATTGTGAATGAGAAAAATTAGTAGATAAGAACCCTTAAATGCCACTTAAAATACCCATATGACATATTATATGTAACACCCCGTAAAATTATCGAAATGCCCCTAGAACATAATCGTGCATATAACGTGTCTTCCAAAGTTCTGATGGAAAATCTGAGATCGGATTTGCAATCAGCGTAAAAAATTGAGTGGAAAAATGGTCTCAACCCAATTTTAGAGCAACCGGATCAAAAAATAATTTTCATAAGTTTAATAAAAAACAGTGAGAGTACGCGACAGGACTACGATGCGGACCCAGCGCAGATCCACACTTAAATTTTCTTTTTTACTTTTTTGATGGGAGTTGAAATTTTAAAAATACAAAGCTGCACGACAAGTCTGCGTCGTGGACCTGGTCCCCCGACCTGTTCCACTGAAGTTTAAAATTTTAAATCTTTTGAGGGGTATTCTAGACTTGTCCCCGCCCCTTCTAAACTTGATCCACGACCAATATAAGTCATTTTTAGCCTTAAAGGATTTCAAAAACATATTCTAAAATCCTTACACAAAATCTAAGAAGAGGGCTTGAGTGAATAAGAGGAGAAAGAGTAAGGGTTCTAGGGATTGAGGCTGATTTCTTGAGAAATTGAGTGTCAAACTCCATATCAGGTATGTAAGGCTACCCAAAGTATGGGATTGTTCTCCCATGTGCCCTCTAATTGTAGAGAACTGAAAGTTGAAAATAATAAGACCTGTTTGTATAAATTCTTGAATGTTTTAAGGGAAGCTATTTTATCTTATCTACATATTTTCTTGAACGTGATGATTTTCATAACTGAATTACTTGTTTACATAGTTTAGAATGAATGAGTTGTATGAGCATATAAACCCTACATGATTATGTGACTAATGAGTCTAAGAATGAACCTAGGGATTGTTGTCTAGAGTCTTGATCACATGATTGTAGTTGTGGGTTGTGGTCAACTTCTTGAGTTGAACTAAATGAAGGTTGATGATAATGAATTGAGAACCTCAAAGAGGTTGAATGTAATCTTAAGGAAATATTCTGAACTCCTCGAGTTAATGAATGAATAATGAATTAATGTCTTAGTCCAAAGGAGACTAAATCATGACAAAGGATGGATATTAACGTTTATGAGCATGTTAGTCTATGGGAGAAGTATCGAGTACCGAAATGGGTAAGAGTAAGTCCCACTCAGACTCATAACTACATGGCCAGTGTAGGTGAGGATTGACCTTGAGCAACAGATGTTTCCTCAGTCCTAAATGAGGACTTAATGTTATTTTTATTTTTGATCCAATAATGTACGCCTTATATCCCGGCAAGGTATTAGGCAGATGCAGCAAACCCATCGATTCATTGTGCCATCATCGGCTCATAGGTGATGGATGTAGGTTGGAGAAACTACCATATAGGATGCCCTCTTGATAGTACTCTTATGTTGATGCAATTGCATGAGTCTTAACGAATGTTAAATGAAATAGTATCTATTCCGTGTTCTGAAATGAGATAAATGCTTAATAAAATGATTTTTCCATGTATCCTGCTTATCTTGCTTACTTTTAGCACGTTTACATATCGTACATTTCACATACTAACGCCACTCTGGTGCTACATCATCTCATGATACAGATTCGGTAGACAGGAGATTTCAGCAGGCGAATCATTGAAGTCCAGACTTCCTGCTCCAGAGACTTGGTAGGTCCTCCCTTGCATTCGGAGAATGCCTTGTATTTCTTTTATCTATATTTTGAGTCATTTCTGAGTTTGTGGTAGTCATGGCCTGTCATGGTGATGATGTTCACGCTCCAATAAGAAAGTTATCGCTATCAGCAATTAACCTAACCAAAAGTTAGGGTCGAATTCACAGGGAATACAGGGTTTAACTACAAGCATTCACTATCAATCATTTCGAGTATCGATAACTAAAGTCTATACATAGGGGGGGTTTGTGATTCAAGAACAAAATAAAATAAAAACTATAATACGATATGAAAAAACACTCAATTTTAGGGACAACTTCAGAATTGTGTTCCCCATGGTTCGTTGACTTGGCTACCCTAGGTAACATAACTACAATTAGAGATTTGCATGTAGGATGGTAACTTAGGTTCTTCCAATCCTCTTGTGAAGGTGAAGGTCGAATTTCTCCATGGTGCTTGGTCGGCTACCATGGCGTGCCAACTAACCATTACCTATTGTCCTAATCAACCTCCCCTTGGTCAGGTTTGGTTGATTAGACAAGAAGATATCAATCAATTCTATCATTTACCTATTCATCACTACCTTGGTCAGGATCATGGTAGTAGGCGGGGTTTGGTGTTGGCCACCACCAAACAACAATCATGATAAAGAGAAATACACAATACATGTAAAACTCTATGGCTAAGGAAAAACCAACAAAAATATAAATAAATGACATGATTGAGAATTTTACCCAAAGCAGTGAAGGTTGAAGACACCACAAGTTGTAAACCACAAGCTTGATAGATTGATAATAAGCACAAAGCAAGATTTGCAATCCCCAAAAATAAGATTTTTCAAGAGAAAATGATAAACTAAGCTAAAAACCTAAAAGTTTCCTTGAGAGTATATTCAAAGATGATATTCTCTTCTCACTTTTTTGAATCTTCTAAATAAAACCCTAACTTGAAGTATTTATAGTGTTTACAAAATAACCCAAAAAATTACACAGTAAAGATAGCTGACAGCTGGTATGCCTCGCAGGTATGACTCATAAGGTGACCTACAATTCATTGTCGGGGTCTCGTGTCAGGTTCTTGGCATCTTGGACTCAACTGGTATATGACCCACTGGTACGAGTCGTAGTTTGGGCTACGACTTATATGCTCCTCTCTTAGTCTAGGCCTTCAGTTGTTGATCCAAAGTTTGAGCATTCTGGTTCCTGCTACGAGTATACTTTTACCAGTCGTAACAAGACTTATGACTCATGGGATGGCCTCGTAGGGTTGACCTCCACTTAGTAGATTTTTGGTTTTTTTGGTCTCTGTTTCTTGCTATGATAGCACCCTCTGACTCGTAGCTTGGGCTACAACTCGTAGATGAACTCGTATGTCCTATGCTTCAGCAAAAATTTGTAATTTTTCTCCAAAATTATGCCAACCTAACTTTTCTGCAAGAACGACACAAAAACACATAAAATCCATAAAAAGTCGCATTAAGAACTCACAAAATCCCTTTTTTTAGGCCTCAAATGTGTTGTATTTTGATAGCACATCATATGGTACCATCTTAGATTGTTAGCTATAGAGGCTTCATAGACATAGAGAGTTGATGGATTGATGTTGGGGTTCTTTTCCCATTTCCTTTTCTAAACTAATCTTTTCCCCTTTTCTTTTCTAAACTGAGTTTACTTTTCATTCTATGACACTAGATGGATATTGATGACTAGTTATGCAGCCTATAGCCCTTGTTTCTTTGATGGAAATGTGGTATCACACTAATATGATTTCTTATGTCTCGCTAGTCTTAATGAAAGCAGAATGTAATGAGGCTAGGTGATTTTCTTGGGGACTAGCAATAGTCTCTGAGTGCTAGTTACGCCTAGGGTACCCTCCCGGGGCGTGCCATTATAGGAGTTAGGAAGATAGAAAAAGTCTAAAATAACTCTACTTAAAGAAAGTTTGCTGGATAAATTTAACCTCTTAAGTCCTGAAGCAGACCCTGTCCTCAGATTCATTTTTGAAATTTTTTTACCTTTCTCTGTGATGCGAATAGGATGCGGACTCTTCTGTCTCAAAATTATTTTTCATAATTTTCATGATCGAAATTTCTACCGAGGTCTATGAAGAATAACCATCATCAATCTCTTCATACTCAACTCTTGGACTTAAATAAAATGGTAGAAGAAGAATTTAACCTTAGATCTTGATTTTTTGCTTAGATAGTTAAAGAACCACCTGATTTCCTAACTCCATCTCCAAGTGCATTAAAAGACTCACCAACTTGACTTAAAGATTGATTAATTTAACCTTCAGAGGGATTCATATCCTCTCGATTGATTCATCACATACATAGATATTTATGGTGCCCCCACCATGCAAAAATAATGCAATATCATAAATATTCCTATCTTTTTTCAATTCAACCAGATCATCCCCTGGAGATAGAACTGCATAAGTCTTCCTAACATAGCAATTTCAAAAAACTTAGCATAATTTGCAAGTTCAGAAATTGACAAATGATTTTCATCCACATTGAACACATATTTAGTATATTTGACTTACCTTACTTACCAACATACTACAAAATTTGAACCTTAAGTTAAGGTACTTAGAAACCATGTGTTTACCTATAATCATTTAACAAATATTGATTTGACTCCAAATATAAAGTTATAATAATCATAAACATTTAACAACAAAAACAGAATTACTAATTTAGAACCTAAAATATTGATCTGACTGACAAATATACAACTATAAGTAAGAAAATTTATATAAAATTCTAATATTTAACAGTATCAAAATAAATTGTATGAATTAGAACCCTAAAAATTGATTTTACTCACAAGCATTCAATTATATATAAAGAATTTACAAAAGGAAAATCCCAACATTTAATAATGCTAAAGTAGAATATTGGAATCAAAACCCTAAAATCTTAATTTTACTAAAAAGCCTAACTTTTTGAACTAGTTACCAGAAATCCTAGTACCCATGCATGCACAAATTGAACAAATTGAC
Source organism: Solanum virginianum (assembly GCA_000787875.1). Taxonomy (NCBI): domain Eukaryota; kingdom Viridiplantae; phylum Streptophyta; class Magnoliopsida; order Solanales; family Solanaceae; genus Solanum; species Solanum virginianum. Next base: position 20,366 of record DF366335.1, read on the forward strand.
AATAGTACATTCAGTAACTAATAGTCTAGTTGAAAACTATGACGAAATCAAATCCCTAATTGGAAGCTCAGCGAGAAACTATGGCAAAATCCTAGTCGAAAATATGATGAAACCCTAGTAGAAAAATAAGCAAAGAAAGTAAGTAATAACACATTGTAAGAGTGAATAATCACTTACTTGGTAAGAATTTCAACCAAGATAATAGAAAAATCGAGCAAAAGCTTCAGGTTTAAGAACTGTAACCGACCCAAATCTAGCAAAAGCTTCACCAAAATCCTTAATCCTTCAATTAAACTGCTTACCGAGTCAAAAGCCTTCAAAATTTCCCTGGTTCCGGCAATTACATTTCTTAGTGAGCCCAAAATATTCAACCTTCTTGTGAGAAGTTTGAAAGAGGGTAAATTTTAAAAGACAATTACTCACCTGCAGGGATAAATATTATTTATCCATATGGACATTATTCGTGGGGTGCACATTACTATTCTTTCACCACATCATAAGTATATAGACATGATTGACAAACGTGGACATTGCAGAGGTACGCAATGGAGGAATAAACGAGTTTGGGAGGGTATTTAAAATGGGTAATAGTTTAGGTATTCACTAAATAAAAAGCCTCAAGTTCTGAGTATGTTGTTGTTTGTGTTCGAAATAATCCATTTTTGTGTCGGCTGCCCTCCAGACCGCCCTCCCCTTTCTTATCCTTGCTTCCTTTTAATTTGCTCTTTAGTAATTCTTCCGTTTAAATTTGTTTGACCAACTCTTTTATTTAGTAAATTTAGAAAAAGTATTTCTTTCTTTTTTTGAAATTTTTAATTCTAATTTTTCATGTAGCATATTTACTATTGCAAGATTAAAAAGTATCTTTAGCATATTTTAGAACTAAAGGATCAAAAGTTCTCTTTTACTTTTTAAAATTTTACATCAAAGAGGAGGTTCTTTTTGAAAGCAGCCTCATATGAAATTTCACTGAGTATGTTGTTATGTGAAAGCTAAACTCCGACAAGTGATTTGACATTGAGGGTGTGTTTGTATGGAGGAAAATGTTTTCCTGAAAAATGTTTTCTTGGAAAATGAGATGATTTATAACTCAGTTTCTCATGTTTGGTTGGTGAGTGAAAAATATTTTTTGAAAGATCTTTTTTATTGTTTGGTTAATGAATAAAAATATTTTTTTAAAAAAAACTTTTATTTTTAGCTAGAGAGCTAGAAAGAAGAAAAAATTGTAGGAAAATAATTTTTGACATGAAAATATTGTCATAATTTGAAGTGTTTTTTAAAATAAATATTTTAATTCTTTTTTGGAGGGTGGGGGTGGGTGGGCGCCTGGGGGTGGTGTAAAAATTGAACTTTTCAAAATAGAATTTTCTTAAAAAAATAAAATTTTAAAATTTTTTTGTATGGGGGACTTCCAATACCT